>VCRD01000977.1:42241-87375 GCA_006783055.1 Trinorchestia longiramus | reverse complement strand
AAGAACCAGAAATAACGGTCAAAAACTATTACTGAGAAACTTCAAGACATCTCAAGTTATGAACTTTTTTCCCGTTAAAATTGCCCCAACCTGGAACCAGCTGCCAGAAAACATAGTTTCTGCTGGCACTGTGAACACATTCAAAAATCGTCTTGATAAATTTTGGATAACGAACCCCCCAGTATTACATCCTACTAACTATGTCCCTAACTCCTTAATGTTAATGTATCATTGAGATAAATGCTCGTGACATAAACGCCTGTGCGTGAGTGATGTGTGTGCACACGACTAAATTGACTTACGTGGTTAAGGTGTACGTGCATGACTGATGGATTTACTTTAGACGGCATGGGACTTCGGTACTGAACCAAGAATGGGCCAAACGGCTCGTTCCTATTGCCTTATTCTATTCTATTCTATTATATTCTATTCTATTCTATTCTAAAAATATTAATATTTTTTTACTATGCACTAACAATTACTATCCGCTACACCGAGACTACAAAAACAATGTTCCAAGTGATTTACAATGTACTTCAAAATCGAAAGGATGGAAGTCAAATGCGTATGTACAATTTGTGTGAATATATTCAGTAGACATAAACGTGTTAAAGAGATATGCGTTATGAAGTGCATACATATATTTTGTCAGTTTAAAATATAACAATGTTATGTTCTTTCAAATGTGTATTATGTAACGAACAAGGTAGAATGTGAGGATTAAAACGTGTAAAGTGCATAAATGAAGGGTATAACTCAACATTAAAGCAAATAAGAAGGAAAAAATAGTATAAAAAAGTAGCAATGCGATAAAAAAATCCTTGAGATCTACGAGATTAAGGGAGAAACTTGACTTTGCAAGCTCAAATTTCTTTTCTCCAAGGGACGACATGTGTCGTGATAGTCATGATATATGCATATGTTTTCACATTTTCCAGGCAATGTATGAAGTACATGTATTGGGTGTGTGTATCTTACAAGGACGACGTATCATGTGTGAAGTGGCAATGGCGCACCAACTCACAAAAATAAACAACAGAGAGGCGAGAGTGAGGGGTGAAGGGGAATCATAAGCAGTAGGGTAAAAAGGTCGAGGTGTTGTTTTTGTAGCTAAAAGAAGTGTCAAGCAAGAGAAAATTAATGGGTAGCCCTACATGGCTCTCGAGAATTTGCAGTCGAAAAAACTCAAGCTGATTGAAGGGTAGGCGGGGGATATCGTAAACGTTTTGAAACCTGGGTCAGACGATTGGACAAGTAGGGAGATTGAAAAATGAAACGAAAAGATACGTGGGAGGAGCAAGGCTCATATAAATGCTGTAATAAGGATAGATGCGAGGGCTTGGACTTAGACTGGATGACTTGGGAACTAGATCTCGACAGCGATGTAGGTTTTTTTTTGCAGCTAAAGCGACATCGAGGGCATAGGTATAGATTTGGAGGTACGGGTGGAATAGGTGTGAAAGGGATTAAGAGGAATTAACTTATCATCACACCAACGAATAACAGCAGATTTTATGCGTACATCTACCATGTCTAAAGGGGAGGAATTAATTGCGCGACAGCAAGGAAGGGAAAGGGAAAAATTAGCGTTATTGATGTATTACAACTGTGTATTGATCATTAAAACCTACCATCAGCAACGAATCTCCAGTGTAATGGCAAGTTTAATGTTGCTATTGTTAGTGTGATCGAGGTTAGTGACAGGGCAAACTCCATAAGTTGCTTTGGATGCCCATTAATTTAGCTAAACTTTTCCGTGTGCACTCTTGATTATTCAGTTATCAAGTATGTAATTGATCTGTAATAGCGTACTATTTAATCGACATAATGTACAGGTCATATGCCAAAATATGGTAGCTGACACATTTCCCATCCTGCGATATTTAGAATAACATGTATTAAATTTCCTGTGTGGATCATTTGTCCTTTCTATTGTCATTGAAAAGAAATACTGGGAACATCTTTTATAATATCATGTATTCAGAGAATTAGAGTCCCTCTTGTGCAATTACGTATGTTTGTTGTATTTAATTAATTATGTTACTACAAATACCTATCGAAATAAACGGAAGAATAGCATACAGAAAACCATACATTGTAACCAAGATTACGTAAATCATGAGAAAGAAAAGAACTCATCAACAATCAACCATCATGCAATTAGAAGTAAACAGAGAATAAAGTTTTACTTCTTTATATGCATTAAATCAATCGATAATAAATAAATTAGACAATATTCACCCTAATTTATAAGTATCGCCACAGACGCCAATGAAACTTTTCTGGAGGTTTTGTTCGAAATACTTCATCATAAATAAGTTTTAAAGCCATCTAGACGCATAAAAATTATTTCACCAAAATCACCCTATTCAAATCAGTTGTATTTGACACATATAAAAACTACAGTCCCTCCACGGAGCACTTTAGGCCTGTTGCTCGTCATCATCTACATCAACGACCTTAACATCGTAATCATCAGTAAAATCAACAAGAAACTGAAGACAGGGATTACCGAGAACGACAGAGTAATTATTCAATCAGGCACCAACCGTTTACTTCGACGAACTAAAAACTGGCAAATGAGCTTCAATATTCAGTGATGCACATTGGCGCTGATAACCGGCATTTTTCACATTGAGACAAGACATCAACAAAAATCAAATGCAATAAATTCAGTAAAGTCCATCACTGGAGTTTTTTATTCCTCCAAAGATGTGTTTTGTATATTCTTGCACGGTTAAAGTAGGTTCAACTAAAATGCAATTTTCATGAAATCTTTTTCTATAGGTGAGACAGTAAACAATGTCCTACATAGAACCGAAAAAAGAGTATTTTAATCAAATAATTAGGTAGAAAGTTGTTAGCGTTCAAGCATAGGGGTCTGGCTTTTGTAAAACACCCTTATTTCGCTCCAAGAATACAACAAAAAATCCGCCTAAACAAGCTTTGACAATTAAAAATTATAATGTTGAGCAACTTTAAAAAGTAAATAATTACAATGCAAGGGTTTATCAAACCATGCACTTTGCATTTGCTGTATATGTAACATGTATTGGAATACAATAAACAATTATATTTTTACATTGTAAATAGAATACACCTAATGAGAAAACAAGATTCTTACCCATGCAATTTCGAGTGGTATCCCAATTTGACTATTGAAGCTTACTCCCTGCAGATACATGTGTATAGGGTGACTGTAAAAAAAGTTAACAGACATTGTATTACTAATTATAGGCAGCTAGAATACCAATTGCATGCATACAACAAAAATTCTGTTTGCTACTACATACATGAATCAAACTTTTTTCATCACGCCTAGTCTACTATTTTACAATAATATTAAAGATACCATTAGGGAATACTAAAGTTTTTGTTTATTTTTTGGAACACCCTATATAGATAAATATTTTCTCATAGTTACAGAAACGTATGATTTTGCAGACAAAATTTGCAGTTTTAAAAGTAAAGTCGAAAAAATACTACAGCTACACTACTATAGAAACTTACTCAAATGCTGTATATTTATTGCTATATAACACACAAAAAATGTCAAACAGCTCTTACACCCTGTAGAATCTGCAAGACGTCCAGGTTCACATTATAGTGATGTTTCCATTGAAATTTCACTTTCATGCCTCATCTACATCTAGATGATGACACTAAGAGGATTGCAGAAGTAATAGAGGAAGGTTATGACAGCAGCAGCACCAGCAGTAGCATTTTTTATAATCAGTACTTGATAGATTTTCAAGTGTTTCATACATGAAGAGCTGGATGACATGGTTGGAGATATAGATTTTCAAAAAAGGCAGTTGAAATTTTGTTCTCTCTTCTCATTGAACAGTGGTTTTGATTCTAACATTTAGATAGCATTTTACTTTAACTCCGACGAAGAACTTATTCGTTATTTCAGTGAAGAAAAACCCTTTGTGTTTTGTATCAACATCCAATAATTTCTTTCAGTCCTGCAATTACCCGAGTACACTCCAGTTGAGAGTCGTTTATTCTTGGAACAGTGGTAAACCACGTTTGAAATATATATTGCTACACAATGGTAGCTAGTTCATATGTATTCGAATTTGTCATTCAGTGATATTGAAAGAGAGCTACAAGAATGTGAAAATTTTTCTGTACAAACTCTATTATGATGAATATACTCGGACGTAGATCATGCGTTTCGATTTGAAAATTGCTAATTTCTTTGGGCGAAAGCAAAGTGGTGATAGAAAGTATCCATTTTGCATTTGTGTGAGGGACGATCATGATTGGGCAAAGAAGGGAAGGCCCATCCATGAAAAAATTTTGGTGGGGATGTAAAATGTCATAAATGAACAGCTGGCTAACAGTGATATAAGCCTCTTGCCCTCTTTATCTATCAAGTTAGCGTAATGAAATAATTTTTGACAATGTTAAATCGAGATGGAGCGTGCTCCAGTTACATCTGCTCAAAATTTTTTGGTACGAGAGATGAAAAACGGAAGGAAAAAATCTGATCGCACACAAATTAGAAAACTGATTAAGGATGGTAAGTTTGTATCCACCTGACTGAGATAGAACTTTTCTATGATCTCAATCGCAATTGTGAATGGCTTCCTGCACAAAAAAAACAAGTAAATACAAGTAACTATTCGAAATGAAGCTAAAAAATCATAATCTGAGAACACAAATGAGTTTCAATTGTTTTACAAATCTCATCATTTAATAAGATTCACTAACAGCCTTGGTGCTGTCGACGATAAACAGGGGAAGCGTTTGTACCAAAACATCAAGACAATATACGAGCAGTACCACGCTTGAGGGAAAGTTCACATGATGGCCTATTACAACTTGAGCCTTATGCGTAGTTCTACTAAGAAAATTCACTAAAGGATGTATTTTAAAAAAAGGTTCCTTCAGATGAAGTAAAGTGAAGTGACCTGGTAAGCATGCAAGAATGGTCTTTTACTATCTCTGCTTATTTTGTTTTGGTTAGAATTTTTCTATAAATCTTATTGTATTTTAACAATGTTTAATAGTTCTTATTGTATGTATAGGATACTCCTGGAAAATTTTGAGGTTTTTCTATGTTTCGTGTGGAAGTTGTGGCACGGTGTTGGTAAATATCCCATTCTGAATATTCATATCCGTCAGAAAACTTCAATTGAAAAAACACTTTTATTTGGTACTGATTTATTACAAGTTGAAAACTGGATCAACTAATCTACCCATAAAATGGCATTTTAATTTATATCATTGAACAGATCAGGAAGTATCAAACTCACATATCAGCAATATCTCTAAAACAAGAACCAGCTGGATAAAATAAATGGGATTTTTGAAATTAGCCAACCCAATTTGCCTCTAAAACAATCTCACCAATAATGAAAATACTTATTTGTGGGTCATATGCATGAGAGCAAGACGATTACAATACAATACGACCCCAAGATATCTTCAAAAAATGTGACATTCATCGTAATGAAACTGGACAAGGTAGGTTGGGGCGTTTACTAACCATTGTCACGCGCAGATAAACTGCTACTACCACTTGCTACGATACTTAAACGACACCCAGAGATAGACTTGAAACAGGAACCTCGCCAAGATTGGAATTGGAACATTCAGACAAAATGACTCGCTCTGCATAAGTAAATAATAGATGACTACGACCTCTCAACTGTAAAACGGTTGGCCCCCTCAACCAAAAACAATCATATTGGCAGTACACGAATTTTGACCGACCAATTGAAGGTCAATTCAGAGCCGAATTTGAATTCAGCGCATCATCAATAAGGAAAAAATGAAGAAAATAAACTTTATTTCCAATTGGGTATACAGTACAGATACATTTGTTTCTCAAATTCTTAATGTTGACATCTGAAGAGTAGAGACGAGGCTTGTCAATACGATTTTACGAGTAGTAGTGATGCTTCAAGCAAGATTGCCCTGCTCTGTGTTGCAACTGGAAGTAGAGGTTCGTAGAGGCCTGTCGATTACCGTGGTGGAGGTATAGTCCCAAAACAAAGATTTTTGGATTCCCCCAACACCGAATTAGACAGTTTTTGAAGACTCACGAAAACTAAAAATTCAATAATAGCACTATCTTGGATATGGCTCTTACGCCATACAAGCAGCACACCATAGACGACGACAATACATAGACTAAACTCTGCAACACGCAACTAAGGCCCTACAAGAAACACTTGAAAAACCATTAAACTCTCAACAGTTTGGAGGCTATGTTAGAGAAAACTATTTTAATAACATACTACCACACCTCCAGTCCTAAAATGAAATGAATGTCAGAAGACCAAACCATATATGGACTGTGCATTGCCTTTAAAACCCAACCGTAAACTAATAAATAACGGAAACCAGCCAGAGGAGGCAGCAGATGAAAATAACGATGAGTCGTGCCCAGACGAAAAAACTGAAATTAAATAAACTGATCATAATATTTAACACCAAAAGATACTATTTAGCAACGTTCAAAGTATCCTGCCAAAAATGCACTAAATACACGGCATTGCGTGAACCTTATCACTCGATATCAAAGCCATAAATAACAGGTGGTTAGATCTAAATGGGAGACATCTCCCAGCGGCAGTCTTATTGAAGGGATCTGAATATCACTATGTCGACAAGCCCTAGCATAGTAAAAGAATTTCAGGTTTAATTGCATACATAAAAGAAGAGTCGCAACCACGATTTGAAATCATAAATGCAACAAAAAACTGAAATCTTCCGTCTCGTTCTCCATCCGCAGCTAAAAAACCATCAAAATTGTACTCATTTGTAGAAACCCAATCGCTACAACAATCAATGATAATGAATCCTTTGGTTTCCTTGAAAATGTTCTCGGTGCTCCGTATGAAACACTAATTATGAGATGCTTCAATCTATCCTACATAACCTGAACCCTCGTCAAAGTCGAGCACCTGAATCTAAGCCTATTGATCTGATATATACAGTTTTCCTAGAACAGCTGGTCAACTAACCGACCAAACAAAACAATATCCTAGACCTCATCATATAGACCCTTGATCTCACGATGATTGGACTAAAAGATAGAGACGAGATCGGATATGACCGTATGATAGACTTCGTGATCTAAGTCCACGACCCTAACATTAGGGCTCAACTAAACATCTCCTCGAACTACGAACGTACAAACTTCGAATTGATAAAAGAGGAGCTCAGCAGTTTTGAATGCAAAGTACTAATGTGGAACAAAATGCCAAGGAACGCTTCTTGAAACTCAAAAAAAAATTGCACCTGCCTCAAAGCACCACATCCCAACAGATCGAATGAGACTAACCAATGATCCCCCTTGTTTTTTATAGAAAATTTATCCTTTTATAAATTTCAGAAAAATGTCCTACAAAAGACTTAAGAGATATCAAACAGAACCTTATGGTCAAGAGCACATCAGCATCTGTAGAGTCGCTATACAGATAATAAGGGATACAAAGTGAAGTAAAGAAACTGTTGTGGCAACACAAGTAAAAACAAACCCAAAGAGCGTCAATTAATACGCAAATGACCGACGACTCAAAAGAGATATTATTTTACCTCTAGTTGAACCAGAAGACTCAACTTGGACGCATAACAAGAGTAAAACTGATATTCTATTTACAAACCTTATTTCTGTGTCCACTCGTGAATACTTAACTAAAATCAAGCAGCCTAACTCCTAAGTCTAGAAGAAATCCTGACGAAAAACATATTCACAAAAGAAGAAATAGAAAAATATCTCATCCTGCTGAACCCCTCCAAATCCTACGGTGCTGCTCCACAAACACCCCCCCCCCTCCCAAAATAAAAGTACTAAGTGAGCCTTTAGCAAAAATTTTCTATCGATCGCTGTAAACTAGGATCGTTCCCATGGATTGGAAGCAGCCAAATGTCACTTTTTTTACAAAAGAGAACAAACAACCACTCAATAACTATGGCCTCATCAGTCTTCCATCTGTCATCTGACAAACAGTAGAAAGATTACTTAAAGTCCGTGCAACAAAATATCTCATGGGTGCCCCGATTAAAAATCGTAGTTATACATAGTATTATTTTGGAATAAACTCAATGCCCTTTTCACGTCGTTAGATAGTGAAAACTAAGATATAAATCCTAATTATATTAGGAAATTCAAATTGTAACATTCGTCTTGAGAAAACTATAGTCGATTACTGATCGTTGCGTACACACTATCATCACTTCTACTCCAGCGTTTATAAGAGGAAATTTGTCATCTCTCCCGCTATCGTTTCAGTTTTTGTTTTCTTTCTGATAGGTAATCTGTATGAATAGTTGCATTTATTGGTAGCATTTTGTGTAGATAGCTTTGTCTTCCACTTACGTAAATTCAGTTTCGCTTTGAAATTGTCCATCTTAATTAACGGAAATTCCTTAGTTTAAATGTTTTTCTGTAGTGTACAACAGTTCTTCTAATTTTACATTAAATTATGGTCGTTTTCACAAGGTCAATGAAATATCCGTGTTACATTATGTACACATTTCAGCTGGTCATTGCACTAGTTGATTTCTGTAATGTTTGCAGTGTTTGCATAATATTCGTGCTATGTATTTTTGAGTTTGCGTGCCGAGTTAGTGGTTTCGTATGAGCATCAGTGTAGCTTTCCTTTATTAAATGTATTCTATGTACAGCAATAGGTCAACGTAAGTTTAACGTTTCATTCAATAGTTTCAGATATTTGTTTTGTTATTCACCTGCGCTTCTGTGTATTCAATCGAAATCAGGTAAAAAAAATTTTGTGTTGTGCCACTTCTCACGCACTATCAATTTCTTCTAAATTTCTTCTAACCTTCATGTTAGTGTCAAGTGTCTTTTACCTTCTACAATGTGTCACGAGTCGGTTAGGTTGTATGTCAAATATCCTTCCAGGTAAACCCCGTTTTCATTCAAAAGATTCAAATTGTGCCTGAGGATCTTGTTCTGGTTTTATTCACGTTACAGCTCAAAAATTTATTAATTCAACAATATCGTATTTCAGTAATTATTATTTTGTAATTTAGTCATATCATTGCCTAGTTTCATTTCAGATATTTCTCTACGTTTGATGATTTACATCTGGTAAACTAAAGCTTGGCAAGCCAATTCTGCGTGGTTATCGCATTTCACAGTTCTCCCGCCAGAAGCTATCAGCAATTCAAAGCTCGTATTATTGTATTGACGCAAAAACAGTTACTAGCGAGTGAATGACGTACTGTGTTTTCAATCACTTATTCATTAGGTTCCTTATAATGTTGTTTACGTGATTTTATTCAAATTATTTGCTGCCCCGTGTCTGGTCAGGTTTCAGGTCTCTGCTCTGTTCCACATTCCTCTGATTTTTAATGTCATGCTCTCAAGTGTCAACCCAAGTATAAATTTTTAATCTGATTCTGACGTCTGTAAATAAAACTCCGAGTTGAGAAGACAAACATATTTCTGACCTCGAAACATAGCATGCAGATGCAGTAAGAAACGAGGGCAGCATCTGGTGACCTTGATATATTATGAAATGTGACCACCAAAGTAGGCATACTTGAAAGGGAGAAAAACGCAACAAGTTTTATACCCCTTATGGTGTTGACACGAACGCCTACCGTAAATTTCCAAGCCCTACCTACAACTGAAAACTGATATCCAGTACGAAATCAGCGCAGCACGTGGTTGCCTAACGGACCGCCTCGACTTTTTTTACAGAAGTCAACTGCACATGCAACTGCACAAAAGTGATCGATTTTGGATACCTCGACTATCAAAAAGCCTTTGACAAATTCCCCATGAATGACCATTGGCCACAGTGGGGGCACAAGGAATACGAGGGCACTCCTCTCGGTAATACGGAACGGGCTCACTGGTCACACTAAGCGAGTGATGATTCATGATTAAACCACTGTTTTGCTGCATGTAACTTCAGTAGTCTCTGAAGAGAGTGTTTTAGGCCCGCTCCTCTTCATCATCTACATCAATGATCTTGACGTCGGGATCAGTAAAATCAACAATTTTGCGGACGACACAAAACTTTGTCATAGAACGTTGACCGAAGAGACAGAATGACTATTCAATAAGACCTCGACCGTTCACTTCAATGGACTAGACGGTTCTTTTCTGTTGTAATATTATTTTTTACTAATCTGCTACGAGTAACAGTATATTGTAACTCATTTTGATTATAATATACCCTCGGGGTACGAATATAATTTGAACTTGGACTCAGGCTATGAATCGATTAGGTTGTAACCCGAATATATTTTTCCCGTTAAAGTTCAATCACAATTAATTGTTTCAACCCTAAGAGATATTGAAAATTTTTTTTAAGTATTTTCTTTTGCTCAAAAATATGGGATGAGCTTTAAACCCAAGTGTCCTTATAAAACAAACAAATAAAAATAAATAAAAAGTATACACATAGACTGTGTGCTGCCCGTTAGTCGATGTTATTTGCAGACACAGGCGGGCAAAGGTGTTGAAAACGAGGTGTAATCTAATGCTCGGATGGAGAATCCTGTTTCCTAAAAACAATAGGGGGCTCAGATTTGGATGTATCCCTTCGTTACATATTTTTCGGTTTCATCAGAATCCTGCACCACAAAAACATGTGCAATGAAGACTGGTATCTTTGATTTTTTACGAAATAGCAGAACCAATTTGCATTGTTAGTCAAATGGTTTTAGTTATCGAAATATTCTAATGGTATTGCAGTTTGAATTCCTGCACTATCTTCAACCTACTACAAATATTTTTCATTTGACTAGTAGTAACAGCTTCTTTGATATTTTCATCTACCAATGAATATTCCGTGTTATTGCTTTCATTCACTCATTCTGCAATTCGACTAGTCTATCTTTACCTATCTATCTTCAATAAAACTCGGCCTTGCAAAATGGTCACTTAAATCTTATCGTACTCAACACAATCAATTTTAATAAAAGAACTCAGTCATTTATACCTGAACTTGTATGAGGTGAAACGAACGATTACGAGTATTTTTTTTTTATATCCGTACGTTTCGAAAAAATATGTCACAGTGTGCAATTTGAATCATTTTGCCTACAGCATATTTATCTTTGGCCAAAACAATGACCCTTTCTCTCCCTTTTTTTTAAGTTCATAAGCTTAATGCAATAAATTGAGTGAGAATTTCTTCAATCGCGAGGGACGACTTCTGTTTATCATGAGCCAAATAGACACCGCCGATAGTAATATGCATAGCTAATCTATGTTTGCTCTGAGAATATTACGTTCATAATAATTGCATTATAATCAGTGCTGGGTAAGATCCTCACTCAATTGCAAATTAGCGTTAGAAACGAAATCCTATGGTCAAAATTTAGTGCCAAATTTATTTGATGGTATTCAACTCGTTAATAGTATGAATTGAACGAACGAAAACATATTTTGTAGGAGCAAAGCTGTTTGGTTTTACAGAAACCAATTTATGAAAGTTTTGTAGTTGCATACGTTGTTTTCTATGCCAGAGCGCATTTTATGGACAAAGCTTAAACCTTCAGTATATTAAGTGCATGTAGTAATACATTGATCAGATATGAATGACAGAAAACAAGTTTTGGGTTGAAACCTCTAGAATTTTCAATGAACGAACTAGGATAGGTGATTGTCGCACTTGCAATACTTGAAAACAGAATAGCAAAACACGCAATGCCTGCAACTCTTCGACCATAATTAAGACTCAAACTAAAATTGCTTGTCTTTCATAGTTGCTAGTATTAAACTTACTGCGTTTTACAGTTAAAGAACAATGATAAACTTAACGATGAATGTTCAATAAATAATGAGCATTAATGTTTATCGTTCACCCTATAAGTTACATATCAGAGTAGGAGTGTTAAGACAATGTTTTTAATCGGACAAGCTCTAATACAATAGTATTTAGGTCCTTGTCGACCGTGAATGGGAAATTTCACTTGCAGTAGTCATATTTCGTTATAATGATTTCCGCTTTCAATTTCTAATGTCCGTTTAGTAATTTGTTTCGACAGTTCTGGAAGCTAATTTTGTGGGGAAAATTGAAAACGCAATGTAACACATGTTTCAATTATATGTATCTTTTGATATTCATATGCATAATTGTTGCCACTAAATTAAAAAAATTGTATTCGTATGTAAGTAAAATTGATAGTTACTTATTCTTAATTTCATATGTTCTCCTTATACAGGGTGTCTCAAAAAAATGTAAATGTAACGCACCCTTGGTGTGCGTTATCAGCGTTGTCTGGACAATAATGGTCATCAATTCGAACATTTGCGAACATGATTCTTTAATCACATTTGTCTTCTGTATTCGAAGCTATTCTATTTCACTGTATGTTCATAAATAAAGGATCTCGTCAATCTAAGTGTTTAGTATTTTTCATACATTGTAAAGTGTTTAAAAACTATAATATTTGTATGAAAAAAAGGAAACGAATAATCCCCTGCACTATAAATGCCTTGATAACTTGTTCCTCTAAATAAAAGTGTTTTGACGCTGACATGTTTTGAAATGTATGATTTCATAACTTCTAATTAGATACCATGTACGAGTATAATATCCCATCATTGATCTATCTCATCCTCCTTAGTATCTTCTTTCAATTTGTGTAATCTACTGGTAAAATTTTTTACCATGCTCTTCACTGTCATCACCCATGTTGTGGGGGAATCAATCCAAATGATATTGTAAAAATCGAAGTTATGGACATACAACTACTCATTTTCTTGGAGTTTTCAATATGCTTTGCTACCGGCTATTTATGATTAAGATTTATGAGATTTCCTAGGAATCCACGGACAACATCACACAAATCACATCAAGCTTCTTTTTCAACTTTTGTCATCGGTCTTTCCATTGTCTTCGACTTCAACATTGCTTTTACTTGGGTCTCAACTCATATGCTACCCTTGATCCTAGCCTCAAATAGCTTTGTAAACACAACGCAAATTTCTAATAATGTTCTCCTCCGAAATCCAAGGACTTCACAAACTGTTCCACTAATCTGAGTTTGATAAGAACAGGGTGATAAAATGTTTTTGGAATTTTCTGGAAGCTGTTTAAGAACATTTAACATTCTTGACAGCAGTTGTATCGCGGGGCTCATATAGTCTAGTAAGGACCATCATTAGTTTTACTGTCTCATAAGCAAAGGAAACATAAATAATTTGTGTATCCCTCTTGCAAGCCGAACAGTGAATAAACATCTTAAAATCAGCACCAACATCCCACTTTAACCTTAATTCTCCCAGATTTTTTTTCTAAAAAAATTTTTTTCTGATCTTTTTGAAACTTTGTGAGCTTTGTTTAGGAGGGAATAAAAGTTTGCATGTCCAATTTTGAGATTACATATCAACTCAGAAAAAGATACAGGATGTCGCCATATGGCAATGCTAGTAAGATTCATATACATTTCTGTGAAACTAAAAAAAACAGTTATTCAATTCTTAAGTGACTTATGCAATACAAGAAACCATTGTAAAGTAAAAAAAAGCTTAGAACATCCACTAGAAAGCCTAACTAATTATTTTTAATCAGTTAGAAGTTTACTTGGTGTGATAGTCCACAAAACAAGGTACACACAAACCTACATCGCACTTCTTGCATTGGGTTCGAATTATTGACTTGCAACCTTCATTCGCACACCTTCTTTTCTTCTGATTTTGTACATTTGTAACGAAGTGATCAAGTCTGTCATACCGCTGCTCATTGGATAAGCTTGTTAAAGGCTTTCGTCCTGCACCTAGAGGTGGAACACCAAGTTGTGTCACGTATGACATAACAATGCTTCTGGTGAAATTATTCAAAGTTCCACCTTCATTATTCATTCTTGCCAGTTGCCAGGCATTGTGGACAGAAACATAAAGTAGCCAAGTAAATAAACACCACCACCATTTCTTCCCTCTGATTCCAATTCTATGTTTGTTCACATTTTTATTTAGAGCATCAACCCCACCCATGTTTTCATTGTACATTTGAATCACTCTTGGAATGGTCACATCAACTTTCTTTCTTTCAGACCGAGACCATCGTTTCACAGTCTCATGTCCGAGATCTTCATACAGAGTCGAAGCAACAGTTACTGTACTGTTATCCTTCCATCTAGTGAATGCAACAATATCATTCCATCGTGATGCATATGCAGTACTCACTGATCCACGACGTTTTTTGTTCATGGTGGCAATGTCAGTCAGGATGCAAGACTTTCCAAGTCTATTAGAACGAATTGTTCCAATACAATTGTAACCACGCTCCTTTAGTTCTAGCAGCAAGGGCATGGATGTGAAGAGGTTGTCACAATAGATTGTGTACGGCAGGTCTTTTTTCTCATCCGAATATTGATCTAGTAAGTGGAGAATAGTTGCAGAGCATTTTCCGAATTATGCTTCAAGATTGTCTTTTCCATTGTATGTCTTGCCCTGATAGATGTCGAAATTGATCAAATAACCAGCAGTTGTTGTCTGACACCACACTTTGTAACCAAAACGAATTGGCTTGTTGCAAATGGCTTGTTTGCAGCCATGCTTTCCAAAATATTCAACAATAGACTCATCATGTGAAATGTTTTGACATGGAATGAAATGCATCATGAACTTTTTTTAAAGGTGCTTTACTATTGGTCTTATTTTTGAATATTTATCAGTAATATCAAGCTGATTATTATCAATAAAATGCAGGCATCTCATTATGTGATCAAATCTATTTTGGCGCATTGCTCTATAAACTGCATAATTTCTGAGATCATCACCATTGTTCCAGAGAGCTGTTTTTCCAAGACTGTTGCTATAACCAGACACTAATAGAATACTGAAAAACACTCTCAATTAATCCTTCGTGATCATTTCAGTTGCAATATTCTTCTGCATAGCATAAGCATTAGACTGCTCCTTTATCAAATCTACTAATTCCTCATCAAAGAACAACTCAAAAATCTCACGGGGTGTTTTGTTGAGGTACGGCGCTGTGCATTTTTCAGGGAAAATAGGTAATTTTGCAACACCCTGAACAGAATTAGACCATTTCATTTGCTTATCATGTTTAGGTTTCTTAGCAGCTGGTTGAATATCAACATTATCATCATCAATTTTATCAACTCGCCGGTATCTTTTTGGAGGTTGGAGTTTCGCTTCTGACTTCAGCTGATTTCCAGACAAACGAGATGGATTTCCTTGATCTTCATTATCAGAATCTTCATCTGTTAGTTGATGAACATCTGGAGGCTCTATGATCACATCATATTCGTCCCCAATCCCTTCCTCGTCCATCTTCTCCAGTTCATCCAAAATCTCATGCACTGTGAGGGATCTGCAGAAAAAGGAAATTGTACCTGTATTTTACTAGCGTTGCCACATGGACACAGGCCAATATTCAGCAATAGTAAGCAAATAAATAACTCAATCCATGATTATACCTCATAATAACAACTGAATAATACACTTTTAACATCTCACTTATGATTTGGGATAATATTGAATCACATTCTAACAGTGAGCTTACCTTTTTTGGGTAAACATTTTTCCACCGCAAAGATATTAAACAACCTTTCCTCGGCAGCACCGGCTGGCAACTGAGATGACAGTGTACTGACCTTGTCTGCCTGTATCCACTGAACACGTTCAGTACGCGTTTGAAACCTACTATCACAGCAACGCATTTTACAGGGAAAATATGTTTTAATAAAGGTATTGCCATATGGCAACGCTAGTAGAATTAAGGTTAACTCAGCATTATTTATTTCACTAGCGTACCAAACCGCCAAAAAATGACGACGGGGATTCTGTGATAATACTTCAGTGATGCTTGGAAATGAACAACAATCCAACAATTTCAGTTCTTCTCCTTTCGTGCAAGTTTTCTTGCGACATAATAGCTGTCCTTTACCAAAACCTTCTTCTTTGTTCGTTCAAGTCTTCTTGTCATGTAGTGGTTGTCCTTTCCGCAAATCTTTCCCTTTCTATTATTCTTTCTTCTATTTCTTCCTGTGATATCGTAGCGTATGCTTCAGCTTTACTTGCACTATCCATCTTTCTTCTCTCTTCACTGCTTTCTTTCGACGAAGTTTTTCACTTTAGATGCTTTTTCCACGATCACGGTCCATCCTTGCTTCGCTTTGTTCTTGGTAAATTTTTTGAGAGATAGCTCTCCTTTTGAGCTCACCATCCATGGCTTGAACACTGGCAGTATCACTGGTACTTTGCTGAGGTCTTTGCCTTCTTTTCCTGTCGCGTGCTAGTCTGTGTTTCCTTCCTTCGGGTGTTTTTCTTCCATTGTTCTAATGAATTTTTCAGATTCAATTTGTATCCAAAAACATACACGTAGATGATACGGCATATCCCCGTTATACGATATTAATGTCGGCCAGGAGCATCTTACCGTTGATAAAATTTATATTCTGTTTATTATTTTAGGCTGCCGCAGGTAGTTGATTTCTTGATGACGAAAGCCTTCTTCCAGCAAATTGCCAAGGCAGAACAGCAAGCGGAGTTCTTGGCACTTCCTGGCCAAAAATATCCAAAATAGTTTGTGCACGACAGGATCGAAAACTCAATCAAATATACGACAAATAATGAACCACGCTTAAAAGATAGATATTATTAAATCAAATAGTACCGAGCTACTTTATAAAGCAAAGTGTTTTTTAGCAACTCGCGATGTGTCCGTTGGATGAGGCAGTCGATGTAAAGATGTTGGTCCAATAGCAAATATTGATGTAGAAACCTGCAGTCATTAAGTAGAAGAAGACTGTATCTATGCTGCCTTTTAAACGAATGCTTGCCCTATGTTGCAAGGGAACAAAAAATTTTAATAACCCAGCGGTGAGTTCCGTATCGTGACTACCTTCAGTGATCCAACCAGGGGTCTCTGCTCCAAATATTTGGCCTCTACTCCGCGTGAAGTTTTAACTGCTACCGAGAAATTCACCTGGAAAAATATGCGAAATAGCTTATGTACAACAGAATCAAAAACTCGAATGCAGTATTTCGATTTCCAGTAAATATTCCAGAAATTATATTTGTCATCGTAATTTAGGGATGAAATTTCATGATATCTTATCATATTCAGTAGATAAATTTTTTCTTATCTAAATCCTTAAGAGCCTGATAGAGAGATGGAATAAGCAAGGAAGCAAGTAATGTTCTTTATGCTGTATGGAGTATGCAAGAGGTGGAAAAGGTTATTTGTTTTCATTGTAGTGTAACGTTGCTTTGAAACTTCGTGTTGAATTATCGAAGAACGGTGCTATTCTACACGATCATGTTGAAATCCAATAGCAGTAACAAACTAATCCCATCTCAACAATGACACAAATCCCATTAATGTTCTCAAACTTAATTTCAAACTCTTTATGACGATCACAGTATGCAGATATCTTGCAGTCGTTCCATTATATTCATATCTATTTGCATTGATGAAAGCAGTTGAACTCCTGACTTAAGTAGACTCAAATTCTTGCTTAAATCATCTAGCTCGTATTAATTTGGAAAGTCAGGTTTCGAAGTCGTTTTCAAGACAAATACTTATTGTATTTCTTGGTTCCCACTGCTTGCTAATTCCAAAAATGAAATATCAATTGCACCTTCCACGGTTTGTCCTGGTCACCTTAGGCCTCCAAACATAGAATCAGCGCATTGTACGCAATTTGGAACATTTCACGATCAACTGTTTTTCCCAATAAAATAAACAAGTATATAACAAACTCAAGAGTTTTTACATCCTCTATTAGCTATTGTGAAATTAGTAGAACTTTTTAGTTGTATTTCTACAATCCTTTGAAAAGAATGGGATAAGAAACAAACAAAAATTAAATAAAAATTGTTCCGCTGTGTATGTGATCATCCCCTATGCTGAAAACGGTCGATTTTCACTTCGCTGATTTTTGTTATTACGTAGGCGCATGAGGTGTTCTGTTCTACCAAGGCAACGCAACTGTCCCTGACTCACCGAAAGATGTTGCTTAAAAAGCCTGATGACGCCTTGAAAATTTATTATGAAGATCGTTTTCCAGTGAGCTGAGTTTTGATGTGAAACGTTTCCGGCCACAGGCGACTCCCCTAACCTAACCTTTGGCTGCTACTGTATTTGTTTTTTTTAATTTGCCCGACAGAGCTTTATTTTCTTTTATTTATTTTTACATGAATTTTTAACATCTTGAGGGTGTTCAAGTCTTCAATTAAACAGATGCTTGCTAAAATAAATAGGCTTGTGCCTCAAGTGAATGTGCAATATGTATAGAGGGTTCGTCGTTTGAAATTAACTTGTCTTGAATACAGTTTCTAAATTAAAAACATTTTATGATCTTTCAAGTTCATGAAACATGTTGTAGTTTCGTACTCTCCGTGAGCTGTACGCTAAAAACTCCTAAATCCTTAGAATTAAGATCTATTTCGTCTATGATTCTTAAGCCGAAAATTGATTCTGATTTACCTATCTGTTGGCTTAAAAAGATGCCTGTAAATAAGTATTTAAATTTTAAATTTTACTTACCTCTAAAAAATGGTTTTGGACCCTCTGAGTCCGGAAGTAAACTTAGTAAACTTAATTATACTTAGCAATTATTTTCTAGTTTTTGACACACTCCAGTTGCTCGAGTCTATCTTTTTTGTTGTGTTCTCTGTTCAATAATTCTATTGTTCTCATAGTACATATGACCATCAGTCTCTCCTATGTCACTGTCACCTTGGTATCGTATGTACATTAGATTCTGCCAACGCTAAATACTTTATTCCTAATTCAAATACTTTGTCACAGTTGGTTTTGATCTACGAAATCAGCTAAGTTTTTTTGTAAATGGGCCCCTATCGCTATTAGACGGTATTCCATCCTTTTTTATCCGGCATTGTAACTATTTCGGACCCATTTTCTCTTTGTGTATCTTAGTATTTTTCTGCTTCTGGTTTAGCCGTTGATCTCGTGTAGGTAGTCCGCTTGGTTTCATTACTTTTGGTAAAACCTATTGGAAAATAGTTGAATATATAGTTGGCAGTGCCCAACTTGATGGTCCCTGTGAATATTTGTTTTTGAGAAGCAAAAACAGTTCATCTTGGAAGAACTTTTGAGCTCCTATCATGCTCTTGAAAATCCTTATACTAAAACAGGAAGTGACCGTTATCTTTTTCAAATTTATATATCATTTGAACTTTAAAACTGAAGAGAAGCATGCTATATCTGTGAATCATATTTGCCTGTATAGTATTTGTTCATTTTCTTTTTAAATTGAAAATAAAATATGTTTTTTCTTCAAAAACTAAACAACAAATGTTTTTAGCGAAAATATTAAACCTGTATCATTCTCTCAATATTCCACTTAGGTTTGCATCATTGCAGACACAGCACAAATACGGATGCGTTGTTTAGAATAGATTCTGAGTCAGAAACTCCGGAACTAATTTATCTCAAGCTAGCCTGACACTGCAAGACGAACGGTTTATCTGGTTTACTTATTGGACAAATTTGTCAGAGAGAAACCTAATTTAACAAAAAATCAGGAGTAAATAATGTTTTCCTCTTCCGTTTCATTTCTCTGTTTTTTCACATTTTCACTTTTTCTTTATTGGATCTAAAATAAATTTATCAAGACACTCTGCTTTGTTCCTAAAGAATTTACACCGTGTACATCATTGCAAAAAAACGTTCGGTTGTCGAGGAAGTTTCTAAATTCACTAAACAGTGAACGGTGATTCACCATTCGGATCTGAAAATTGAATTTGCAGCAGATGCCCATTCATAACTTAAAATGTTTTTTTCGACTTCTTAGGCAGAAGTAAAGGCAACATAATAAACTTCTGGCAAATTGTGATACACTTTATTGGCATAAAGAAATAACTAGATAAAATAATTTCAACAGGTAAAAGACAAATTATAGTGCAACTTACAAACCTTAGACTCGTGCGTCGAACATGTGACCTATGAAATAAACACTACGCAATTAGAGGCATAGAAATAGAATTCAAGTTTCACTCATACTAACGTTTTGTATCAAGAAGCAATACTATGACAAACCATAAAATGATCAATTATTTTTAGGGACCAAGTTATTGATGAATTATGGTGAAAGGAATACATCTGCAATCATTTCCTGTCTAGCACTCGAGGGATTGGTGATCAATGCCTTCTTTTATGAGCAACAGACACAAGTGAGACATCGTGGTTCACAGAAGAGAAGCGCTCAAAAATGTAGGTCAAATAGACTAGGAAGAAATTGATTCTTCTAGAGGATGGGTTGAACATCAGGGGTCGAGGGCACAATCGATCCTAATATTATTCATAAATTAACTCCATCACTAGGTACTTACAAGCTAATAAAATAAAATCTCTCATCGTGAAAGAATAGTATGCACTGAAATTCGTCTTTTAAAGAAGAATACTTGACTACATCCGTTCAGTCAAATATATTATAATATCATTAACATCTGTTTTAGTAAATGTTGATGGAAATTTATGCATATGCAGACTGGGTAGCTACTTCGAGCCTCGCAGGTGTCATATTCTCTTAAATTTTAGAAATAACTTCAATATGCTTAACTCTCATCATGAGTCGTTAAAGAAAGTCTTCAGATTTGTCCGTATGTTAATTAGATGTTTACATATGAAGCATTTTTCGATAATGTACATAAGTGATATAGAATATAAGCCCGAATTCAGTTTTCTTCTTATGCAGAAGTGTTCATGAATGATTAGGTATGTATTTGTGTTCCTAAATGTATTTGTAGTTTCCAAGGATGTAAATTTTGGATTTGTACTGATATGCCACATTTCGTACTGGGTTTTATACCTTAATTAGTCTTATTTTTCATAAACAGATCAGACAAGTCATGACAGACAATTGTAGAAAACACTAAACTTTGAAACTGAATTATCAGGAGGAAATAATTAAACAAATAGTCAACAAACCATGCATCTCCTACTTCAGACTGAAAAATCGATTACAATTCTTTTTTGTCAGTTGCCTAAGTAGAAAAGTGTTAACGTCCGTTATGGCAGGAGTGCACCGTAGGAAAATGCTCTTTTACTAAGACAACACACCAGCACATCCGGCGAACGCGACGCCGCACTTTCTTCGTGACAACTGTGAAGTGATTTATCATGCTCCCTATTCTCCTGACCTGGCACATATCAACTTTTGAAAATCTCCAACATTGAAAGACACTCTTTGTAGTGGCATATTCACTAGCTATGACGCTATTGTATCAACAATTTTCAAGTGTTCCGAAAGGAGTGTTCGTAGCGGTTAGGGAATCATGGCGTCAACGTTGTGAAAAAAGTGTACGGTTGCAGGAGATTACGTACAGAAGTAACACAAGTTACTTAAAAATATTGTTCGAAAAAATTATTCGAACGAAGGTTTCATCATTTGAAATCTGAATACCATTCATTGAGGATAGGAGTGGAAAAAATAACAGTGCTATATCAAAGACATCTCCGCGCTGAGCACCTGATGGGCAAAATCAAAGCCTAAACGGAGTATGAGCTACAGTTTCTCACACAGACGGTTATCTGTCGACTTTTTTTATCAAATATTCCTTACACTATGTCAGTAAATGAACCTGTCCGTCAGCAATGAATTTTTTTCGTGTTCCTTTGGTTCGTCACTCCGTTTGAACTTTAATTGTGTTATTCTTCTGCCTCTCAATCGGTAAGCTACTTGGGAATACTGCATGGTAAGAAACTGTGTTAGCATCGATAACTTAATTTTGTAATATTTCTTTATTCAGAAATAAATAAACTCTACTTAAATTTCTATCAGACCTGCCTTTTTCAGCAAACTTCTACAGATAAATCGTATTGTATCAGTTCGCCTGTATACATAGAATGTTAGTTAGTAGTTTAAATATGCACAATTGTGACTGGCTGACTATAGTTTCCATTCATTTTGTTCCTTTCCGATCGATTTGTATTGTCATAAGCAAGCCGTTGTGTAAGTTTGCGTTCAGATTATTCATATTTTACACTTTATTCTTTATTGTTGGAAGTTTTCTACGTTGTCAGTTTACCTCCATCAAAACGTATAATTTGATTATTCATTACTTCCTTAAGTATTCGTTATTCAATAGTCTGAGCCTATACCGTAGAAGAGACCTTAGCGCTGTAAATTACGATTAATACAAGTTAAAAATATTTTGTTCTCTCTTCATTGGGCTTGAGAACATTCAATTATACTCAACATTATTTGTACGGCTGTCAAGATCGTCTTTCTCGTACGTTTTTAATAACCTGGGCACAATTTTTTGTGCGTCAGAGTGCCCCAACGCTTGTTCATATCAATGCCTTTTCATAAGTTAGAAAATAGTTCCTAGTTATGAAACAGCCTCAATTTTTTTCGTACACTCATCACCATGATCAATTGCTATACTGTGTTGACGAGAACACTGATACCATATTGGGAGGATATCCTTTCTCAGACAACAAAAATGTCTGAGCAGGACTACTATGAAGACACGCTAGGAATTCAACTGAACCCTTTCAGTGCATGTTGTGGCACCAGGGGAGGAGCTATGAAACGACATACACGACCCAGTTCGGCATTTAATTAGACCGAGATCTAATAACAGACCAAAGCTAGAGAGACGGAACGTATGAAAGGAGCCTTGTCTGGGACCTTTGAAGCACTTTTACGCTGAGTGGGTGGTGAAAAAAGAACGCTTAATTATCCCAAAGATTTACTATTAAACCAAGAAAATATTTCACTCATTTGGAATCCCAACGAATTATGTAGGCTAAAATTCTCTAAGAATTCATAAATGACACATAGAGGGGATGTTTGGGTCACGATAAAAGTTATCAACTTTAATCTCATAATAAAGGAATCAACTGTTATAACATTTGAGTACCTACTACATGGTAATCATTCAAAATTAATAAACAAATAATTAAAGTACCGTTGACATAAAATAATCTTGCAATCATAAAAATAAGAACATGGGCTTCCACAGTCACACTATTAGTTCAGGTTCAACTATTATAATGCTAATGTCTCCAAATTACTAGACGAAAAGAACAAAAACCATACGTACAATTAAATAAATCTTCCCATGGTTTTCTGTAAGTAGAAGCAATTGATGCAATTAATTCCCAATTAAATTTCAGTGCATAAGATTTAGTTTTAGCACATATGCATGAGCAATAAAAACATGGTTAGCATTACGGAAAACGCTGATATGATGAGATATGAACATAATGATGTCAGCCAGGAAAATGGCTTAGTTGTGTAAAATATAGGATCGCCAGTGGCCAATATCATTTGAGTAGCTTACAATTGAACACAAAAATTATTTGCAGAGACAACATTTAACGGAAATGGTAATACTCACATGAAACTTTTGATTAAGACAAGTCAAGGTGCACACTAATTTTCTGTTGCACAAGTTTCCCAATCAGGTACATATACATCTAATTGTTGCCTGGGTTTCAATTCCTCAGGGGTTATCTTTCCAACCGAAAATTCACCGAAATTTTACCGAAAATTCAGGGGCTCTGTTACATCATCGATAGAAGTACTAGCACATAGACTTCGTTTTTTATACTTAAGGTATTGATATCACGAAGAATGGTCTTGAATCAGTGAACCCTACGTGGATGAGGAAGGTTCAGATAGGCCCGGACATGTCTGACAGGAGGAAGACGCAAGTAATCCGCATGTGTGTGCATGGAAGGGTACGCTTATTCAAATGAAGAGAATTAGTCGTGACGGGTTGTTAACTTATACCAAAGTAGCCCGAGGTTAGGTTTGGTTGCCCGGCGCAAGTTCTCCCTACATTTAAAAACATGACATAAAAATTCTACATGTTATGAGGCTGGGCTCAAAACCAGCACTCAAGTTTTTCTTATTAGTTTTTCAGCTAGAAATATCCAACTTGAGAAATACGAATTTAATCAATAAACAGTTGTACGTCCAGAACGAAGCAGCATGTATATAAATAACAGTGCTCCTACCATACAATACTTTAGTGCGCACCTTACCAGTCATCATGAAGCCTGCCACGTAACAATAAATATAGTTTCATAATACTGGGATTCACCTTTAACATTATTCTTTTTGTTCCGATTAAAATTAAAAGTGTACGAGTACAAGTCCTTGTATTCATTGCAATAATTTTTTAAACTATTTTTAATCATTAGTATTTGGAATATGTTTTTCTTGATTCCAAGCAGTATTGATGAAGTAACTTCTTGAATGATATACATCTTAATTAAAAGATTGATAAGATTACAAGTGACAGATCATATAACACATGACAGCTGATTTTACCGTACTAAATCAGAGTTCAAAAGTTTCAGAAACAAGTTTTAGAAATAGAGATGGTATACCACGCATGTCTCCGAACGATATCACAGGGCAATTTCAAGACCTCCTTCATACCACCATCCCAATGCCTTAACATAACAATTACATCAACTGTGTCAAGAATCACTTCTTTTTGAGCCCATGTGTATAAAGATCAATGAATTTATCACTACTTAACACGTATTTCCCTTTATTTATATTGTGAATATTTGTTATGATTAGCACCTGAAAAATGCTTCGACACAGCGCAAAAATAATAGCCTTAAAATTAATTCCACTTCAACCATGTGCTTTAACTCGTGCACATACCTTCAATCATCGTAAAACATGGCCTCCTGCAGCGAAAACAAAATCATCATTTTTCATCAAACTTCAGTGAAATAAATTGACGACTTACTTTGCCACGTTATTTTCTGTTCGATAGGTTTTGAAATATAAATTCAAATTTCTGACTTTCACAATAAAAATCTGCAATAAGTCTCCCATTATATCCGTGACTTGTGTTCTGAAAAAGAACTTCTATAACAACAAGTATACGCTGTGGTTGGAGGGCAAAATAAAGCAAAAGTAGGTTAAGTGACTAAATCCAAAATTTTTCAGAAAGGTATTCAGAAGTAAATTAAGAATTTGCTCGTATGAAAAGAAAAATATCCTCTCATCCCATCGAGCAGAAGTAGATTAGAAAAAGGTTCTAATTAGCGGTAGAATCGGTTAGAAAATAAAAATTAAAGGATCTTACTGCGGATACTTTATGAATACGTGATGCTTCAATACGAAGACTCATTTCAGTAAAAGAAGTAAAATTTTGTCATGTATAGTTTATCTTATAAATTGAAAAGTGAGGCTGTTTTTGTAGGTTTATTCACTGTGTATGTTGTTTTTGAAAATAACAGTCTTAGTACAATATGACTGGAGAGGTAGTTGAGTCGATGTTAGTAATTTTTTGAAGAGAAACGAATTACTATGTTCGAAATGAGTAATATGATAATGAGTAAACGGAAAATTTGCAGCGAATTTTACTATCCTACGATAGGTATTCATTCAGTATATATATATATATATATATATATATATATATATATATATATATATATATATATATATATATATATATATATATATATATATATATATATATATATATATATATATCATATATATATATATGACTATTTATGTATTTACGTATCCATACAGATGCAAACATGTACGAGTACATCTACGTATTTTGGATTTGTAGATGTATAAGTATGCATTCATATACTGTATATCTTTGCGCGTATGTTTGTAAACATGCATACGTATGCACAACACATGTGTACGTTTTTCATGATATGCATTCAATTTATGTATTGTAAGCTCATAAACGTACCTGTACATGTATTATAAACATAGGAATGCACCATATTAATACCTGTGTATCGTAAAACTATTCATATAAAAGACTGGAAACTGCTTGCATGTGGCTGACAACTAATAAATAATGATAGTAAACATCTATTGAATCCATAAATTCACATTGTAAGACTTTCGACGCACCTAACAAATATTTTTCGTATATTGTCTTTTTGTGTGATACTTTTAGAAGTTGTGCACGCTTTTTTAACGCGCCTATCATACACGCAGTTGAAAACCTCAGTTCTGCAAAAAGGGTGTTATGTACAAGCTCTGTATAAGCGTTGTGTTCATAGATATACCTATTTAAATTGTTGAATGAAATTGAATTTGTATTCTATATCTTTCTATATGAGAAAGGTGACGAACATATGTTGATAAAGAACAAATGTTTTAACCACCATTGAGACTTCAAGTGCATTATTCATCTGTCATCTGTCATTCGCACCGGTGGATATACTTTCAGTACTATTTGGAGGCTCGTTTATGCTGGGTAATTTATTGAAGGGAATTCTGGACTGTTGATTTATATTTTATTATTATGCTTCAATGATTGTTTAGCACTACTATGTTTGGCAATGTGCTTAGCTCTACGTGTATTGTGAACTTGAACAACTTCATTTCTTATGCTTATATTTATTTAAAATGGCAACGGCACTAGGTTTCTATGTATTCTATACTACCTTATGATAGCTTGCATAATTTCATCTTCGATGAAGTAAAAATTTAGGCAACTTGTTTAAGCTCCTCTATTTGTACAACTAAGAAAAAAAATTTCGTGAGTTAGAATGGACCATCCGTTAGTACGTAAATGCTCATCATCAAAATTATTCATTATTTTTCACTGGTACTTTTTTATCTAGTTGATCTATAAAATACATTTGATCACCATGTTAATTTCATTTTTGTCGAAATATTATTAGGATGCCATCTTTGCGTGGAAATTGTTTCATTTTTCTCTGCGAATGGTCCAGATTACCTATATAACTGCTTACTTCTAGTACTGCAACCGGTTAAAACATAGGAACTTAAAGCATAATGTGATTTATAGGCAAGTTTTTTTTAAATCGTCTATAATACGTATGAATAAATTAGTACACAATCCCTCTGGGGGAATGGTTCCCCTGTAGAGCGTCCGTCCTGCTTCTCACTAATGTTGTAACTCTCCCATGAGTTCTGATCAACGTAAAAAACATATTCTAGGTTTAGTTGATGGCCATGTTTATTTTAAAACCTATAACTTGAGTGTTTTAGGGCAGAAGACACTTGGCAGAATTTTAAATATTTTAAAGAAATGTACTCCATCTGTTAAATGATAATTACTGCAATGTTTGCTCGTAATCCGCCCAAATGAAACCATCAAGATTATGAGAAATGAAGCTTATTGCTTACGTTCACCGTTTTCTATCAAATTTAAGATTGCTTTATTCTTCGGTCAGTATACTTATCATGTGAAACTAGTTAAGCATGCATCTTAATTCCAAACAGTATCATTTCAATTCAATTCGTAATCGATTAATTCTCCGAATGAAGTGTCTTTCGTTGAGAGAAAATAATTTATTTCCAACCTAAGAAAAACGTGAACGACCTGAAGATCACGTTATAAATCTTACATTTTGAATTCCCAAAAACCACCGTCTAAAATTTTATAGTGGAAACAAAAATGGTCCCGGGTCTGCACTTAGAGGCCTGAAAGTTTTGCACAATTCACAAAACAGAAAATAAGTACGCGTCCTCAATGCATCATGGTTTTCTTTCAGAATTTCCAGTCACCATACTTTTAAGCTGAATTAAGAGTTGTATTAATTTTCAACTACGATTAAAGAATTTTTGTTAAAATTCAAACTGCCGTATACACGAACTAATAAAAATATACGTGCATGGTGGAAAAATTGTTACAAGTATCATTAATAATCATTTTAAAGTTTGAATTAACAACATAATACGTTGTGTAACAACTCCGAACGATAAAAATTGAAATAATAAACGAAATAGAAATTTAAAAATCCGTTTATTTTCACTTTAATGTCATTCTGAACAATCATCATTCCTCGATATGACAATATTATTTGAACACATTACATCCAATGTAATTTATAGTTTTGAGGTTGTCTGTTTTAGCAAATGCTGAAATTATTTATGCCTAAAAATTCAGGAGAGATTTTTTCATCATCTTCAGTTTTTAGCAGCTTGTAGCTAAAATATTTTTATAACTGTAGTCTCATGAGTGATATGGATGGTCATGAGGGCTACCTCCTGTTAAATTTTATTCAAGTTATACAACAGAAAATGTGTTTGATCGACTGCGTTTCTCTTCACATTTTAAGAAAACTTGATCTTAATCTACTTCTGTACGACAACGATAACACGAAGAACAGAGTTGCCAGGTATGATGAGGCGCATAATATGCAGGGTATCCATAAAATTTCTTATAAAAGTCTCTCATAAAGTTTCAAAAAATACTTTTTTCACAAACAGGATCCCCTATGCACCCAAATGCAAACTCTATTGAACACTGAATACAATGGAACAAATTGGAATAGAATATCTTTCCAATTGCATTTATAATCAATTTTTGTAATGGTAAAGAGGCTCTATGAACACTCTGCACTATTGCTCGAAAATAATGTGATTTCACTTATTTTTTATGACTTTCCATCGCAAATCAAATAACGGGGGTTACACCATATACAAAATAATCATTATCGATCATAACAATCAAAACGTAAACTAAGTTCTGCGCACTAATTGTTATTTTGTCTACAATTTTTTTAATTAATGCAATCTTATGTTTCCCAGGTGAAGTACTTATTTTATTAAAAAAATAATTATTCAAAATAATATTTATTTTAGGCTTGCATAGGATGGAAAAACCTACAACGGATACAGCTAAAACAAAAGCAATGGACTGCTTGTTTGAAGCATCCTGAAGCAATTCAAAGTGACTGAACAAATAATAAATAAGGTTGGACCAGATAGCCCTAGTACAAGGGTGTCCGAACTGTTTTAAGTGATGGCCGAATACAGAAAAATTTAAAGTGCCGGGCCGTACACTAGAGGTAGCGTGTCAATACATGAATTCTGCGTGTATTTTTAATACCCCTTTAATGTAAAAAACCCTACACTCAATGAAAGCAGGGAAGCTGTCCTTTGGAATGAAGGATAGCCGACATGTCAGGAGAAAGTTTGGTAGTTAAGACACAAAGAACTTTACAGAGTTGACTATTTATCATTTGGGTCTCAGTCTGTTTTTGTTCTGATTTACCAGAGAAAATGTTTGTTCACATACATATGTATGTTGAGCCAAACAGGATCATCATTCTTTTTTGTGGCGTCTTATCAGGGAAAACTTGGCATTATCCAAACTCCGATAGAAATTAAGGAGACAGAGAAGCTGGTGCTGAGTTTTCAGAAAATCGTCACACAACATTTTAATCAGTTTCAACTAAAAACTCTACTCCACTTCGTTTGTATCTACCAGAAAGGGAGTTGAGAACATCTTGATTTGTTTTTCTATGACGAAAAATCTCGCAAATGCTGGTTGAATTCTGTCACGAGAAATGCAATCGCAGTCACATATTTTTCCTTTTTAGGAAAAATGTCTCCATATGAAAATCGTTTTTATAGTCGGCGTGGACAGATTTTGGGTTGAGAGTGGACCTGCTGACTGGCTCCACCTGGTGTCGAGACGGTAAACTGCACTTATTAATTGTGCTGCCTTGCAGCTTTTTGTCCGGGCCGTATTCAATTATGTTTTCTTAATTTCATCAAGGCCAATAAAAACTGGTCAACGAGCAGCAGTTGCCCGGGGCCCTTAGACCTCCAAAACCTCGAAAATGGTGAAATCAGCCGGAGAAACATTTGGTAAAAACAAAGATACCCTGCAGAAATCTGGCAAAATAGTGTATTGTATCCGTCACAACAATGTCCACCATTCTTAGACACTTGAGTATCTTTCATACAAACATCGAGGGCACCAATTATAATCTTCAATAACTCTGGTCATACGTCTTGCGAGATCTGAAAACTCTCTCTAACCGATTTGTTGTTCAGTGACGAAAAGACATTTGGTGTCCAGCAAAAATATAACTCCCAAATTATCAATTTGGGTTTAGAACTGGTGAGATTGGCACTTCGATAGTGACGCAGAGACAAAGTGTGGCATCTCTTGTGGTTATGGCCGCGATCAGTCAAACAGGAATGAGGCCATGGATTTTTGGGAAAAAGGGGCTACAGCTATCCAAAAACACTTTTGCAAATACATTCGTGTAGAGAGATTTTAACATGGCGTTAAATATCATGTTAAAAAATGTCAGAAGTCATTTCAGCTACACGCGGCACCCTTATATGGAGGTCTACACTATTTAGTTCACGCTGAAGAGTGAAGTTTCAAAGACGATTCACTAAAATTTTGACGCTGAGGAGTCAAAACTAAGAAAGCAATTCGTTAAATCCCACAAAAAAATCATTCGTGGCTCATGCAGGTCATTTGCATTACGGACGCAGTCACTTTATTTTGGATGAACTGTATTATTTTCCAATTGTTATAAATTTCACTATATTTTATTTTTGCTCGCATGTGTATGCATATGTTTGTTTAATAAACATGGAATCGAAGAATTGTGATGCTTATTATTGAACATTCTTTAAAATTTGCATGTGATTAAAATTCAATTGGTTCGCAGTCACTGCACAAATGCAGCCGTAAATATTTGTACACGTCATAGTATTAGACAGTATTAAATCAGTAGATTTTTGTTATTTAATTGTTTTACAGTTGATAATATTGAATTCACTACTTGTGTCCCCACACTTTTAGTTCCCTTATTTTCATATACACTATACTCACGAACTGAAATAGCACTCACGAAACACACAATAGTAATTTATTAATGATCTTGCTCTGAGAATACCATTAGCTACCCATTTATAGTAAAATTAGACAAATCTTCATCTTCTATTACGATTTGCAAAGTTACTGTTGACAATCACCTGTAAAACAAAAAAGGCATATCAAAAGTTTTTCCAGTACTCTTTAACTGTCTTCATTGTGAATTTCCTGTGAACACAAATTGTTTTGACTCATTATTTGCAATTGTACAAGGTAAAACCTTAGTAAAATTTCATAATGAACTTTGATCAACAAAGAATTAAAAGTTATGTAAGCACTGTCGAACGTTGATATATAGATATGTATTCGTCTGCTCATTGCCGCATTACTGAAAGCTAATTGCAACAGTAACTGCTGCAAAAGTGTGATGTGAAGTTGGATGCACGATTTAGATGGACTTGCGTTGATTGAATTGATGAATAAAATTTAGTTTTGTATCTGTGGCAATTTTTTAAGTTCGAACAATTCCCAGTTCAACCTCCTGTCATCAGCTTGGTCGACTGGTATCACCAGCTTGGTCGACTGGTGAGCGAATCTGCTTGCGAACGGGAAGACCCGATTCGAATCCCGCTGCCACCATGGTTGACGTGGCTAGAAATACGACATGGGACTTGGGTAAACAACCGAATAATTATCAAAGTAATTATCCGACCCAAGAATGGGCCAGAAGGTTCATTCCTATAGCCTCATTCTTTTCAATTCTATTCTGTGTCTCCTGCATCGGCCACAGACATCTCAATTTTTGTCGTACGTCATCGAAGTTTCACTTTTTAGCGGTGAACTTCAATTACCATTCTGAACCTTGATGAAGTTCAAGGATCAAAGTTCAGCACGAACTTGTTTGAATTCCTAAAGCTTGCCGGTGAAGGAAACACTGTTCTAATATCGGATTCTCAACGTTCAAATTCTGAGGTTGAACAATTTCATACGTTGAGAACGAATACTTAACAACTCAAAAGTATACTAATATGCCAGCTTAGGGAGATTGGTACTTGACAATTTGATGGAACATAAAGCCACCCTGATTTACAAAATTCTTTAACACCTATTGCTTTAAACACTGCTGCCCTGACTGAAGCACACCATAAACAATAATTACTTTTGATTTTATAATCTGCATGCAGAGTGTTTTACAGAAACCAGAACCCTTCACATGAATGTTTTTAATTTTGTAACAAGTAGTGCGATGCAAATATTATTTATCTTAGTTCGATACAGAAAGGGATTTCTTTCCACGCAAAAGAAAATTGTTTCGTGAAATTTATGCAACGGTTGTAGTTACCTCAAACAAAATACCATAATCAAAATACCGTGTGGATAAACAATAAACTGAATTGATAAAATCCAATCATTAGTTTACATCTTATACACAAACACAAAATGTGGACTGTCACATGACATTTCAATTTCGGGTTTAATTTTAAGCTTTCATTGTTGTTACAGAACGAATTATATTGTTTATTCACACTTCAATGTGATTAATAATGGTATTTGTAACTTTTTTCACACCATGCGTGAATATTTTGGACAGTTCGTGTATACGACAATTTGAATTTGAACATAAGTGTTTTTATCGTAGTTTAAAATTATTGGAACACTTAATTTAGGTTGAGAGTGTGGTGATACGATAGTCTGAAAGAAAACCATAATAATATAAATTGGAATTTGATAAAGACATTGCAACTTTGACGCAATTTTCATTTAGCCTCTATTTCTGCTCGTAATGTTCTGCCTATTTGACACTAACTTCCAGATATTTGGATATGTGATAAACTAATGCTTCAGCAACATTGATCAATGAGTCCAGAAGAATTGCACAACACACGTTTTCAATTTGTCGTGTATGGGCTGCCAATGTAGTCAGGTTTCTGAGTTCCAAAAGCAACCTTTAAGGTCCCCAATGTGCAAAAGTCTGCTGGTGCTATCATCGTCATTCATCTAAACCCCTCACCAAGTTGGATTTTTTGATCCTGATAGTCCTCTTTTATTAAATGACATAAGGCAGAAGTAAGTTTGGAGAATATTCAGGGTATATTATGTTAAGAGTTTCATCGTACCTTGTAACTGAGGTCTCCTGTGTGATCAGCGCCGCGCCAAAGTGTGTGAGAGCAGGTTATTTGAAAATGTGAGGAAGTTCGCAGTCGACAAGACGAGTTTTGCATGGTATAGCTTCAGTTGAATTTTCGTAGTCTGGGTTCGAATCAAAAACGGAAAACTAGTCCCCAAACTAAAATTTGGATCTTTCTGAACTTAAAAATGTCTGAGCTTAAAGAGCGCTAAAATATTCAGGTGGACATTTTTGAACTGACTGCTTACAGTTCTTAATCCATTTATGGCTGGAAATTATATCACTTTAAATGGTACTCATGGACATTTTCAAAAACTCTTCATTGTTCAATATGCATTCATTTCAAACAATTCATTTATTTTTTACGGTATTGAGTCATCTGATATTTGCACACAAATTTTAAAATCTTCAAATAATAAAATATGTGTAAATAGTGAAATGGAATCAAATTTGCTCGAAATCGGTATCAAACTTTCATGCTGCAGTACAGCGTTACTCAAGTAGTGATCCGCAGACCGGTGCCATCGACAACCCGCCAGCTGCCAGTACGCGGCATTAGCTGTCAGTGTTGTTTCTGGTATCAATTAACATTATTAAGGAATATTACCGGTTCCTCTCACATTGGCAACCAACTGCCGCTACGCCACATCACACATCTTGAGAAGCATCATCCTAGTACGTCTTTATCCAAAATAAGCAGATGTGTCTTTGTTCACTCGCGTGCTCCGAGAAGTCATAAAGGTTCATTGCTACATGGTGACAAAAACGAGGGCACTGACGACCAGCCACATATGTACTCGTAAGGGTACATTCATAAGAAATGTTTTAATTCCAAAACGTTAAAAAAATTAAGGTGTTGAAGAAGTCTTTCTCGAGGTTTAGTGCTTAATCTAAAACTTGTTCGAAACAGACAAGCAGAAAACTATGAATTTCATTGGTGTACTGTGCTTACGGAAACGTGACCGATTTCAGGAATGCTCAGTGTCCATAATGATGTTTAGTGAAAATAAGAGGTTTGTTTTTATTTTTCATCCTTTTTATTCCTTGATTTTTAGCTTTCATTGCTGTTACGAAACGTATTATATTGTCCACCTTACAATACCAGTGAAGAGCCATGATGGTCGATTTACGAGATTATTATTTCCGCATAGTGATTCTGTAATGATTTCTCAGTAGGTATTCTACGATAGATACACAATCTCTCTTTGCATTGCCGGGTATAATTTTTTTCGTCTTTAACAATTAAAAATAAAAGTCCGCAGACATTTAAAAAAATAAAACCGACTTATATCATACCATGCGCAGAGCATCTGTTTAACTGGGAAATGATACTAATTTTTTCGAGGTATTATCTCTGAGTTATAATCTATAACGGCCCGAAATGCTAACTCATAGGTAAACTATAATATTTATTAGAAAAACAGGAACAATTTCCATACAGAAAAAAGGGACCAATAATTTGAAAAAAATATATGAATGTGGTTTTCAAATACATTCCACAGGCAGAAGACATATCAGGAATTACACGGAATAATAACGAAATCCTTTTAATGAAAAATATATGCATCCACATTGAAGGTATCTCTCAATAAGAAAACGAATTTTTGAAGTTTTGTAAGCTTAGGAACTTAAACTAGTGGCTTCAATTTTGACTCCATAAGATTTGAAATAATGTAGGATATTCTGACGTATCGTACAATACAAAAAGTACGAATATATCGAAGTAATTTTTTCAAGTAAAGTGTCCATAAAAAGTATATATTAAATTATGATATATCTAAAACTAAGTATATAAACAAACGTTACGATGTTGGAAAATTACCGAAGCATGCACATATAATAGAAATATACCCTATTTCAGCGTTCTCTGTAATTAATTACGAACCATAAACGAACAGTTAATCTCGAGAAAATGGCGCGAACAAAAGCGCTGGAGAGGTGCTTCAGATATTTGAGGTGTAATTGAAAAACGATCTACGAAAATGTACAAATTATAAAATGTTTATATGACAGCGGCATTCAACCACCCGACGAATTAAAGTGAACTGAAGTTTTGAATGTCTGAAATTTTTGAACAAATGCACAATAACAAGCTGAGTTCAGGCATCACACCTATGAAAGAACAGACATCCTTCTTAGACGCCAAGAACCATGCTAGCACCAGCTACTCCGCTGACCGGGACTCAAAGCTGTATCTTATGCTCTAACCCTCCTCATGGCGACGCCCATCTACGAGCCTCCAGCCTAAACAAACCTGAGCAAGCTACAGCCCCACAGCAACCATCCACTTAGCATCAGCCAGCGTAAAACTACTTTTCGTTGGTAAAACTATCTACTATCAAAATGAAGATTACTACTCATTGAGAACAAATTAATTTACAATAATGACATCTTATGTCATTATTGCTTGTCACGTTCTAGCTGCACGTGATTAGACAGCAAAAGTCATGTTCTAGCTGCACGTGATTAGACAGCAAAATTGCTGTTCACTGGGTGACGGTTGCGAGGAAACTCACGGGCACTTAGCCTATAGGCTCGTGGTTGACTATGGTGTTCTATAAACGAGGGTTACAATTTGAAGTTGTAACTACGATTGAATTTTTAACTTTAAAATACTAGTTTCAAATGACGTGAAACGTATAAAAATTAAATCCAAAAATATTACTAAAATACATTATATTTTTTGTATCGAACCTAAGATTATTCTAAATTAATTTCGATATTTCCAAGGCACTACAGGAGTACCTCCACCAGTAACGGAGAGTCTAAGATTTTTAGGAATAAGTAGTCTTACGCAAATACAGTTAAATTCGAAATACTCATATCAGTCACTACTCCTAAGAAACCAGAAGTAAGATATTCGTACGAATATGAACACGATGGTAACCAATGAAACAGTGCGTTTGACAAAAGGCACAACTTAGCTTAACTTAGTTTAAACTTAGAGCGATCTTTAAATTACCGAGCCACTGCTGATAAGACGTTAGTGTGTCAGCGTCAGCTGGCGCAGACGCAAGATTATACAAACATTGATTGGAATAGAAAATGTAAACAAATTGAGTCCACACTGAGCGAGACATATCGTAGGGGACAATAATCATATTTTGGCCTTTCATATACTCAACTGCCGTGGTATACTAAACAAATAATGCAAATTGTTGTCGTTACGGATGATCACATTATGAAAGTATTCATTGCGAATAGTAGCAAATACAACCAACGAGCGACTTGAAATGCAATAAGTAACTTTCTGTCATAAAAAAATGCATCGTTTGTAAATTAGGCAAGTTCTTAAGAAAAGGCAATAAACGTACGTCGAGAAACGAAGGGCTTTGTTCATGAGCAGAGTCAACAGCGTAACATGACCTGTCTGTGAGGAAGTGAAAAGCGAATGCTCTGAACAAAGAAAGACAGAGTGAGTTGGAAAATAGGCAAGAGCTGGCTTTAGATCTCTAAAAGGGAGCTCGACTGCTTCAATCCAAGTCAACTGTTAAGCTAAGACGCGATTATGCACAACTCAGGAGGAACAATATCCATATTTACGAACATTAGCATCAATGTTAAAGAGAACTTGAGCATGCTCGTGCAGAGACGGAGCTCGTGAAGTTGATGAGGGGGAGCGCTGTGGTGATAGTAGTGATGTGGTGATAGTAGTGTTAAGGCATAGTGATGTGGAATGATGTGTTAATATGTAAGGATGTGGGGGATACATTATACAGGATGTGGGAAGGTGAATAGGCATGTGGGAATGCGAGCAGTTGGGCCACAGACCCTGTACAAGCCAACGGCCAACGAGCAGCAAAACCGCAAACGGAAACAAGCAAGACCAAAATGGAAGGAGGGGCCAAAAGTTAGGAGGCGTATTTCTAGAAAACACCACCGGATTATATAAGCAGGATTCAGGAAACCAACGCGGTCATTACAACAAGGCAATAAGTGTGAGCGACAGTGCTAGGAGCGACAACGATTTTACAGCGGGGGTCTACAAGCTCGGAGAGCGAGTGACATCGGGCCGACAACAAGCAAAAAACAGACACATCAGTGGGAGGTGAGATTACTTCTGGTATAGGAAACGAAGATAAACTTAATAGGGCACCTCTATCAAGTCATAAGCATAATAGGGCAGCTCTATCAAGGCATGCAATTATGGAGGACTTTCTCTCATTTTAGGGAGAGACCTACGGGACCTAAGGGACCTACGGGAGCTACGGAACCTACGGAATATACAGGATTTACGGGATTTACGGGATCAGCCAGGATCAGGATCGGGATCAGAATCTAACGGAAGCAGTCGGAATCTATCGGAAAATCTACATACATCTACTACGACTACTACTTCTAGGAGTAATTGGAAACTTGGAAAAGTGCACATAAACTTGGGAAAGTTTCACCAGCAATTAATTTGGAGCTGCTCGGGGTTTCAGCATCAACTTGGATTTAATGTCTACGTGATTGCTTCAGAATATCGTCAACAGGAATCAAGTGGAATACTAATTAATACAACTTTACCTTGGGCCCTGTAAACCCAGTGGAGGTTGGAAACCAGCGAGAAGAGCCTGCACATGCATAGTGTAAACGATAGGTGTGCTGTGCGGCGTGTAGGCTACTGAGCGTGTGTGCGTCCGTACGGCAAAAATATTCGAACTGAATTCCCAATGATGATAATTTTGTTAGCGAACTGGTTGGTGAAACTGCAGTGATCATTAGGTCAGGAAAACCGTTGATTAAAATTAACAGTGATGTTAAGTGACAGGATTGGAGTGTTTTCAGTGAAATTTATCGTGTCTGCGTGTATTTAGGATGTATTGTTAGATCGAGCAGTGTTTCAACTCAACAACCACTCGGCATTGAGTGATTTAAATAATTATTGTGAGTGGAATTAATCGATTTGAGGAGATAAAACTACTTTGATTCATAACAAATTTACGTGTTTTTCATGTGTTTTCCAGTGTGTTTCCAGTAAATGTTGAGCTTATTAATCGTGTTTATACCCTTCTTGTGTTGGCCTCACTAATGCATAATATAGTATTCATGCCAGGGGGTTTGGATTCCTCCAATTTGCAACGTCTCTCTATCGTTATGTAAAATTGATTGCATTCAATTAACGTAAAATGTGTATGAAATACATTCATCTTGTTAGAATTCAATTAATACTCGTAATTATTATGAATTTATCCTGTGACATGTAGCGAGAGAGCACGTATCGCCACAGCGCGGTCGTTAGAATGAGCTGTTTTTATGGCAGGGAATTCGACACAGTTAGCGCTCCCCACGTATTCGAGATTTATCAGCTGAACCGCATGGCCGACGTTTGTCAGGTTCCTTCTTCGGAACGAAGGCAATGTGAAGTCTCAGGGTAACTAAAGTACTGGATGATACCAGCATTAATAAAAAGTAAAGTGCAACTTTAATTGCCTTGAGTTTAATATCAAGGAACCTTTCAGTTTTAAAATGCTTGATTAATTGATTTCCTCAATAAATGAGGCGGATTCCTCTCTGACAGGTTTCAAATTTTTAGGCAGCAGTCAGTCTCTGAAATTTACAGCGTATGGCTGCACGTGCGATATGAACGTGTGCCATCAGTATGAACAAATGGAATAATCATTATCAGATGACATAATCATTATCAAAAAGTATAGTCCCCATGAGTCAGGTTATGAAATTCGTGAAGCGAAATTAAATTAAATATAAGCAATAAGCGAACTAGCCTCAATAAAGAATGATGGGGAGAGGAAAAAAATATAGCTCATTATAAAGAAGGGTAAATAGAGGAGCAGGGGAAAAAAAGGCACAGGAAATAGACACAAATACAGCACGGTAAAAAAATGTTTACGATTAGTTTACTTCCCTAACGTTCGCTGGAAGTCGGGCGGAGTTTGTTGTGGAGTCTGATCAGAAGCTAATTGAAGCCAGCCTGACTGAGGCTGAGCTGGAGTGGTGATGCAGTCACTGTTTCTGCGGTTGCCTCCTCTGTAGAGCGGATGTCTGCCTGCGAAGGAATTTCTCGATCGTTTTATGACTTTCGGCCGTTGGCTGGAGGAGGATCGAGTTTTACAGGGAAGTGTTCGTCAATGGAGTTGTTGTTCTTCGCTGAGGCTGCGTCTTGATCTTGATATGAACTTTTTGCAGGAAAATGTTTCTTCACTGGGAATGTTTCTTCACTGGGGTTATTTCTTGAGCTTCGTATGAATGTTTTGAAGGAGGATATTTCTTCACAGGGGTCACCACTTTAGGGAACGTGTTATTTTTCTGTTGTAATTATTTCGTGTGTGATGTTCTTCGAAGGAATTGATACGATCGGCTTCGTAGTGTGCAGATTTATTCATGAACACGATCAAAATCAGAGTAGAAGTTAAGGCCAAGATCAAGGACCGAAACTGAAAACTTGAAATCCGTAAACTGAGACTGGAACTGAAACTGAAACCCGTACCTGAAACCCGTCAGAGAGACTGAAAGCGCGAATAAAATTGCTGTTCACTGGGTAACGGTTGCGAGGAAACTCACGGACACTTAGCCCATAGGCTCGTGGTTGACTATGGTGTTCTATAAACGAGGGTTACAATTTGTAGTTGAAACTACGATTGAATTTTTAACTTTCAAAATACTAGTTTCAAATGACGTGAAACGTATAAAAATTAACTCGAAAAATATTACTAAAATACATTATATTTTTGTATGGAATCTAAGTTCATTCTAAATTAATAACGATATTTCCGAGGCACTACATATTCATATGGCTGAAAAAATTCGACCCTTAAGAAAACTACAGTGTTTTCAACTAAAAATCTATAGAGTGAACACAGCATACATTGAACTCCTTTACAAATAGTTTTTTATTTGGCATTAGTGCTTATACATTATTTGTTTTGATGTAGAAAACTACCTTTACGACTAAATAGTGTGAGATTTTTAAAAAATAAAATTCCCTCTTTAATGTAAAATCCAGTATATCTCATCATGATATCATAATCAAACACCTCTACTACCACTTAAATGAAACATATATGTGTCAACTCAGTGAAATTTTAATAATTCGGTATTTTCGTGAAACTTTTGTACCTTTGAGAGACTTTTATCCAGTTTTTTGTGTGATTGAAAATGTAATTCCAATATACTGACATTATTATACGTTTCCAATATACTGACATTATTTTATATAGAACTCTCTACTACTTTGAACTTCTGTATTTTTTATGAAGCCATCATCAATATTACTTGTGTGCGTATAAAAAAAATGTTGTTCCGTCAACGAAAACATTATAGTTATTTATATCTCTGAGATCAAATTCAGAATCTTTCATGTTTACATGAGACTCAAACACTTCTATTATACTAAAAAGACGCATAGTTTCGTGAAATCAGGTATGTATGAATAATTCTGTATTCATGAACTACTTCCATATTTTTGTGCAATGTTCATTGGCGTTATATCTATGTAAATAACAATAGAACATATTGCAACAGACTGAAATTATTCTGTGTATTTTGTGAAATGCTCGTCTCAAGACCATGAGCCTACACTCATATATTTGAAGATTCCCCTACACTGGAAAAGGAAACTTTCAACGAATTAAGTTTTGATAATCATATATGGGATTGGTCACATCATGGGATTTTGAAAGTTTGTATAGTTATTTTTCTTTTAGTTATTTTGGTATTTATGATGTATGACTATCGTAAGTTCTTAGACACGTTTATTTTCATATGGTAAGATGAAAGATAGTGAGCCCTTTTGACAGAAGCGCCTCGAATTCTATTAACTTGTATATAGGTTTCAGATCAGTTAGCCAACATTAGATAGTACTAGCAATGCCCATACATGCATTACACCTGTCCAGAGAGCAATTGGATACTTTCCAATAAACTGAATAATATTTTTATGAAATTGAACAGCTTTTAATAGTTTACTATTAAGCCAAAAAGAAAATAAATATGTGAATAAGTACTATCAATAAGCAATTCTTTCAATAGGCGAGGAACAATTGAACTAGTTTCACGTGGCGTAGGTTAGAGTATGTAGCGCAACAAAAACACGCAACAAGTTTCGAAAGGGAAAATAAAGGGAGTAAAGAGTGTTATACTCGGTTCCCTCTGCAATTTTTCAGCATCGAAGGTTACAATATGGATGAGTGCAGGTACTGTTATGCTCTTCTTCAGTTCAGTGTTTACCCTTCAGTCAGTTGTGTTCTTTGAAAAAGAATCACACTCAGTTTAAACAAAAATTACGCCTAAAACTGGAACTACTAGCTATTGTTGGGAAGCAATTGATAATTAAATCACGAACTAACGCCACAGGTTCAGACTCCGCCTTCGTACTGCAGTCAGCTGGCATGTGTCGATAACTGGTCTCTACTTATTGAAATTATTGATAACCCCCACCCCCACAAATCCACGAGAACCAGATTGAAATTATCAAATGAATTCCCACAAAGTATCTTCGACGTACTTACCTGTAGAACAACAGAAAGACACACAACCAGTGCTGTAAAAGAGAAAACAGCGGTGCTACAGCAGAGAGCCACAACAAATAAGACCATTGAAAAAGTGATTCAGATCGCAATGAAGTATGAAAGCTCATGCTGTAACCTATAACAAGAAACTGAAGAGAAATATAAGCCACCGAAATGATACGCGGCAGCGAATAAAGAAATCTATACTGCACAATGAGGATTTTTTCTGAAAGAGCCATCCACAATATATGCTATCAGAACACCATGTAAATCGGATTTCTAACCAACATGCATACAGGTTCTCCCCCAGAATCACGAACAATTTAAAGGACAATATGAAACAGAAATGGCTATTCTCTCTTGAACTTCACATCCTTTATGCTCACTATACAAAACTTTCAGTTTCTCACCAATGACCTTTCCATATATTGAGAGACCATTTTGAAAATCAATTGAACAATACACAAAAAAGACAGTTCGGACAACTAAAGAACAAAATGCAAAGACATTTCATGTGTAATCTGCACTAGACTACAAACCTTTTCGAAATCGGAACAAAATTATCAGCAACGAAATTTGAAATAAAAAATTACCACAAATAAAGAAAAGGGCATATGTATAAAAAAAAAAGAATTGATCATTGGAAAGACCAATAATAAAGGACAGAAAATACAACTCTGCTGCCTTAAGATACGCTTGACTGAAGCTTCCTACTAATTAAACGACCTACGATGCACGCAAGAAGATAAATGAATAAATATTCAGCTCTCAGATGAATTCCTACAATAATTTAGAACTCTGATCTAATAAGTCCACAATAAATACGACAAAAAAAATATCATAGCAAGCGTTCCTGAACGAATAAATGACACGAATAAAAAAATTTCAGATTCTAACAATCAATGAAGCAGTGGACGAAATGTGTACCGAAAAATGTATCAGCTACTTAAACCTCACGTCCTAATATATATATGATAGCATGAACTCTTCAGGAAAGATGTGAGACACGTGAGTGAAGTTGAATGAACTAGACTGGGACGTTTAATGGCAGCACCCACAATCAAAAAATTTGCAGCTTCTTCTTGTGATAACACATTGACAATCCAATATGGACTTGAGAGACGAACCTCAACTAAAACACAATTGCCTAGAGTCAGAGACAGAAAGTTTAGACATAACGCACTGTGAAAATCAGTTTAACAAGATAACTGCATAAGGGTTAGCCTCCTTAAATATAGAATACAGAATAGGCAGTATACGAAATTCAACCGACAAATTGCAAGTAAATACATAAAAATAACAAAAGAATATATTGAAAAGCTCGCACATCTATAGTCCTCCCAACACCGATATAGACGTTGCTCAAAGACGTGGGGAAATATAGAGTTCAACAATTGGACTTTTTTGTAGATTCAAGCTACGATCGTATAATGTACTCTACGTTACACTAAACAAGAGAAACCCGACGGTAATATTCAAACGCGGCTTTGCAACATGCACATTTGAAGTTGCTAGAAACAGTCACAAAGCTACAACACTCTCTATAATCTGTGACCAATGATAAGAAAAACTTGAGGAAAAGCTCACCACCACCACCACATACGCAGTTTTCAATGACCAATCGTAGGCACGTAGGAAATAGAAATCAACTGCCCCAGAAAGCTAACGAACAAAAAATTGAACGCTGCTATGCCGAACATGCCGAAGGTGAAAATACCGACCAAAAGATTAGGCAACTAAAGATGTTGATTGGCAACGTACGAGCTACCCTGTCGAAAATGCACGAAATACACGCTGTTGCGTCAACTTTTTGTGTCTCATATCTTACTAGCAATCAGTGGAATATAGTGATATATAAATGGAAGACATCTCCCAGTAGCAATATAATTGAGAGGATATTATAAAAAACATGTCGACAATCCTTTCCTGGATTACAGGTGTGGTAACTCTATTATGTGCATATATCAAAGAGAAGCTGCAATCACAATTCCAAACACAACGAATAACAGAAAAAATATATAAAATACATTTCGCTATTCCTTCGTAGCAAAGCAAAACTATCAGAATTGTACTTGTACATATCATGGGATCCAACTTGTATAGCAATCGATGATGATGAAATCTATGATTAACTTAAAAATATCCCCACTAAACTTAATGAGACACAAATATTCTGCCTTCAATCTGCCTTCCATAAACTTGCTAACTCGTCGAAATCGAGCACCTGAACCTAAGCTTGTTGATCTGATAAACACAAATTCCCTGCAGCAGAATGTTAATAAACAGACTAGACAAAATAATGTTGGCATCGTCTTAGCTACCTCTAACCTCAGAATAATTAAATTGGAACTTACGAAGAAGATCGGCGATCACAATATGATAGACTTCACGTTCTGTCGCGACAGGTTTACTAAAACTTATTTCAGAAATGACGTAAATAAGACATGAGCAAACATCAAACCAATGTATGATTAGCTCGGTAGTTTTGACAACGAAGTCCTAATAAGTAACGAGGAATGCTACATAATTGTTAAATATGAATTTATCAGCGTTACAAATCCCTTGTGTTTTTTAACATCCAATATTCCTAATTAGTTTTCCCAATAAATCAAGCGTCTTTTAAGTACCAGGCAGCAGTTGTGCAGAAGACTTAGAAGATACTAAATCAAACCTTGTCGTCATGAGTACATACACACATGTAAGGCATTGAAACGAACTATAGGTTAAATACCGGGAAATAACAGAATAACGGGGAAGGTAGTATCATGCCTATTGCGGAAGACTTGACTTAGTTCTTCCGAAATGATTGTGGAAGATGTTCAGTTTCTTCCAGTTAGAGTGTTGGTAAATGAAACATCATGGTTACTGTCACGTATATTGAATAAATATGGTTACAAATTTTATAAACATATCCTATTGAACATATAGAGATTCATATAATAGTAAATGCAAGCAAATGAGTATGTAAGTATAATTTAAAAACATATTATAATAGCAAAATTTGAAATTAAAAACATTAAAAACTTAAAATTACGATAAATATTGGTTATATAGCGAACATTAGGAATGAACCTAGAATTAGGATACAATGCCAGTTCTATATTTAAAATTTCCGAATATTGACTTAAAATAAAACCTGAATATGAAGCTTAAAATTAGTTATCATCGTTCGATTTTCCTTTAAATATATCGGGAACGAAGCGATCACTAAGTAATAATGTCTAAAATAGAGAACATGAACTTTTGTCCTGCTTTACCATCGTATTTATCAAAAATGACTGAAACATGGATAAAACCAAAATATTTTTGAAGGCGTTTTCTGTGATGAGTTTCAAGATGTCGGATGCAGTCCAACTTTTGTAATGTTCGTCGTCGTAGTTGATAGATACAAGTGGTCTTCACCCATACTGAGTTTCTAGGTCTTCATGTGATAGTATTTGGAATACTTCTCCGATGGGGCCGAGATCTGTGATTTTTTGTATTCCTCCGGTTGATTGTTTGTATGCGTTTAAAGCTTTCTGGATGAATTTGGAAGTAAGTATGCTTCTCTTTGTAGACAGTCGCTTAGTAGACTGGTGGGACATACCCTTTGAGCAAGAGTTCGTGTTCCTCAAGTCGTTTTCTTTCGAGTGTTTTTTGAGGTTGTCGTAGATGGAGGTTTGAACGGTTGCCATGAGTGTCTCACAGTCGAAGCACGAATGGGACCGATCTCTCGATGTTGTAGTTTAAGTACCCTTCTTGAATGTTGCCGTTGCCGTCGTTGACTGATAGAGTGAAGACATATTTACACCCGTGATCGTTGGTTGGTTGTATAACGTTTACAGTTGTTGCTTTTACTCCGCTTTCTTTGTTGTTTCCGTATGTCATTTCGTTGTCTTATACATGTAATAATGATCAAATGGATTAGCCTTCGTTGAATTGTGAGTTGACTGGTGATATCCATTCTAAATCGTTTTCTCGACAAAATTTGACTGCGATATGTACCGTATTTGGTACACGGACCTAGTTATACATATTCACTAATTTGGGAGTCGCAGTCAAAGAAATATATATATATATATATATATAT
>VCRD01000977.1:0-40286 GCA_006783055.1 Trinorchestia longiramus | reverse complement strand
TTTATGTATATATATATTTATGTATAAGCCAATACATTTTTAATCCACCAAATATGAACCATTTTGTTGCACAAAGCGTTTCCATCTTTCTTTTGGCTAGAAAATACTCTCATCGCAGAATTAAGGTGGTTTTATGCCAAAAAATTCATCAGGGTATCTTTTTAGATCATCCAAAATATTGAAACTTTTACCATTAAGACTATTCTGCTAAGACCGAAATAAATGATCATCCGAGGGAGCAATATCTGGTGAATTTGGAAAGTGGGATTACACATCCCAGCCAAGCTGCAGTAATTTTTGCCAGTTTTCGAAAGAAATGTGTGGTCAGGCATTAGCCTGATGTATCACTGTAAACTGGTATATATCTTTGGTTGGTTGTGATGGATTTTTCTTCTATGGATATAAAAAAGTATCAGGTGTGCTCCAAATGGAGGTGTCGTCAAATTTTAATTTCCAAACTCAAACGTGTTCTTAATAAGTCGAAGGATCAACTACTAAAAATTGGCACGAACTTTCCAGACAAACCAATATACTCCTCTGGGCGCTACTCTTGTCACTGTGGCCAGGCATGAAACTTTGCAATGCTAGTTCTACAGTCAAACTAGGTATGTGATGAAACCAGTTCAAAACTCATTGGAAACATAAATTACCGGCTAAACATTTTTATTAAGTTTGTATTATTTTGTGTTTGGTTTTCATGTTAAAGAATAACAATAACACTTGATTTATCAATATTTAATTATTATTTATCGTAAAAATAATGTATTTTATTTTGAAATAACATTATTACATGATTAAGAAACGTATAATCCTACATTCTGCGACCCTCTTTGAATGGTCACGACCCACATTTTGAAGAGCACTGCAGTAGACCGAAGTGGTTCAAGAAACCGAGGTGGTTCAGGAAACCGAGGTGGTTCAAGAAACCGAGGTGGTTCAAGAAACCAAGGTGGTTCAGGAAATTGAGATGGTTCATGAAACCGAGGTGGTTCAGGAAACCGAGGTGGTTCATATAGATTTATGTATAGAAGTATGAACAAAAATGTGGAATCACCTGAAACACTATGTTCTCCTGCCTAATATTGTGTTGGAAAATCGTTGACTCTTAAAATAGCTTGAAGTTTTCTTAGAATCGAACAATACAGTCTCTGTATGCTTGTCAAGGGAATCTTGTACACTTCCTGCAAAACGGTGGCAAATTCATATAACGATGATGGAGGTGGATAGCAACCACGCACTTTCCTCTATTAGTATATATTGCATAGGAAAGTGCGTGATCGCTATCCACCGCCATCATTTTAACCTGAACTTGCTACCGTTTTATATCTACATATATGTATACATATGTATCAAATCCATGCCCAGATATATGATAAAATCATCTGACGGAGAGAAAAAGAAGCGAGACGTGGCGGTGATAATGGTCAAATCATGCAACCTAATCTACTCGTAATGTAACATTTTATCCCCTGGCGACCGAACAATTTTCAAGTATGGTAAATAACAGTTAAAATCACAATGAAAATTTATGAAGAGGCTTATTCCATAGACACAAATGATGAGATAATCGAATTACCGTGTTTACTTATTTATCTGAGTCAGGCTGTTCACACATTTAAAGTAGCTACTTAAAGACCAGGATTTCTTCCTCTGAGAGTTTCCCATTTTAAACTCTACTACTGAATAATTTCATCAAATTTAAAAGGTTGCACTTTACATTATACACAGAAAATACTCAGGTAGGACGATAACCTTAGTAACACTGATTAACGAAGTTCACTTTTGATCTTTCTGTGAAAATAATACTGCTGTAAACAGTTAATATCGAACACAGGAACATCAGCAGAATGTTTCCACATTTAAAAAAGTATCATGAATCATTTTTGGTTTATTATTCGCTTCATCTATAATTTTGTGTATGTTATGGTGGTTGAAACTTTTTTTTTAGATGAGCCTATTTAAAATGTAATTTGAAACTACTGAGGCCGTCAATGATGTTGTGATCAACATCATTTGAATATTCACATTTCTAGTCTACCGACCCATTGAGAATTTGTTCCCTCGTTGCTTGCAGACGAATTAATTGCATACCAAATGGCAACACTCGTTAAACAGCAGTTCCTCTCTCCCAATCGAGTTGAATATCATCTTGTACAGGGATAAATAATTGATCCTACATTTATGTCCATGTGAATAATTAAAACAGACTTTAGTTGTACATCTTCTTGATTTCTCACTATACGCCTTTTTTGGTCAATTTTATGCTCTACATAAGGCATTGTACGTTTTACTCACTCATGTATATCCAAAAATTTGCAAGAGCTGGAAACTTCCTACTGAAATTAACTCGACAAATCTGCACATGCATTTAAACAAAATACTTTGTTTGAAGAGCATCACTCACTTATAAGAACTGCCAAGGAAAATCGGTTCATATAAGATACATGAACACAAATTTTAATTCGCTAATATTCTACAAATTGTTTTGAACTTTTTGTCTTGTACAACATTTCAGAGTCAACACCATAAGTATGACTAAATCCTTCATGAGTGTTTGCACCACTTACATTGATGCCTCTCGTGCATTCGTAATAGGCGACCTAACTTCTATCAAAAACAGTTTGCCAAACTTTAAACTCACGAAAATCTCAGTTTTACAATACTTTCCACTCTCATAAAGAGACAGAGAAAAAACAATAGAGCTCATTTTCTACGCCTATCAGAGTCCCGGCATGCATACACTCTAGAGTCGACTGTAGTTCTTACAGCTAGATTTATAGAGAAGAGATCGAAAACTCGGAAAAAATGAACATCAGGGCCCAATACTCATGCCTCCAATATTTCAGTTGGGCTCTAATTTAGTCATGCTGGGATGTTGTCATCGTGTGACCGTGTGTTCTTGTTCAGCAGGCAAACGCAAAACCCGTTTAGCTGCTTGAATCTTTATGTCCTAATTAAAAGAGGATGAGACCAGTTATCAAAGCCTCAAGAAGCTTGAGTGGTAGTTTTAAAATTATTCGTAGTTGAATTTTTAGAAAAGTGTATATAAAAATAAAATACTTCGGTTGTGAAGAATATGTTAGTCATCCTAGAGCAGAGGTTCTCAACCAGGAGTAAATTTTCTAGGGCTTAGGGTATATTTACCCCTCGTTGAAATCCTCTGTTCTAGAGGGTAGATTTCTCCATTTATGTCAATACAAATGAACATGCTTTTTAAGTACGAACGAGGTTAGTTTTCTAGGTTCTCCTCAAAGCTGTGTAAGGCTTATAACAAAGTTCATATTCAAAAGGTTCTTTCTGCACCAAAATTAATATTTTTAGCATCTAATGAAGTCCAGAAATCTACATTACTGTTGACCATGAAATCCATACCAAGTATTTGCCTCTGAACATTTAGTGAAAACAACTAAAACTTCTGCGTCTGTGGATCTCCTGGTACTTGAAATCACAGAAAATTTACCGATAAGTACTTCTCAGTGTCACCAGGAGTTTGAAAAAAGTGTTGTGTCCTAAGATGTCACTAAAGAATGTTTCTGGATGCCACAGCACTGGTACTGAATGTCCCCGACTAATGTTCCTCGACCCAAACAATGCATATGTATTTGCTGCATTTACTGACGAACTAATTGGTTTTGGATATGCAAACCAAATGAATTGACTAAGTGGAAGTGCATATAAAGAATGACAGATGTACGCATATTTTTTTTGTTTCTTTCACATACACCATTTGCAGCTCATGCACTCATTGTTGATATTAAAAAGCTGGAGGTCATTAATTGTGTTGATTCGGTACTAGAAAAAGAAAAAACATTACAAGTTAATGATTTCTCAACATTGAAGCTGGATAAAAACGGCAGAGTATGGCAGATGTAGGATTAATTGCGTGAGAGTTATTGGAATAGAATAGAATAGAATAGATTAAGGCAATAGGGACGAGCCGTTTGACCCATTCTTGGTTCAATACCAAAGTCCCATGCCTTTTAAAGTAAATCCATCAGTCATGCACGTACTCCTTAACCACAAAGTCAATTTAGTCATGTTCACGCATATCACTCACGGACAGATATTCATGTCATGCACATTTATCTCAATCATACCTTAGACTTAAAGAGTTAAGGACATAGAATTAGTAGGATGTAACACAAGGGTGGGTTTGTAATCCAAAATTTACCGAGACGATTTTTGAATGTGTTCACAGTACCAGCAGCAACTATGTTTTCTGTCAGCTCGTTCTAAGTTGCAGCAATTTTAAGAGGCAAAAACTTCATAGCTTGAGATGTCTTGAAGTTTCTCAGTAATATTTTTGACTATTATTTCTTGTTCGGACGTTACCGTCTCTTTCAAAAATCCCTTCCAGAGTAACATCGTTAAGAACGTTGATCAAGGTCTCAATAAGTTGTCCTCGCCGTCTTCTTTGTTCTATGGATATAAGTTTAAGGCGTTGAAGACGTCTTTCGTGGCTGATATTGCAGAGTCCTGGAATCATCTTCGTTGCTTTCCGTTATATTTTTTCCATTTTATTAATATCTTCTTGTAATGTAGAAGACCAGAGTTGCACTGCATATTCTAAATGAGGCCGGACTAGCGCTTTATAGAGTGGTAATATTATGTTCTTTAACTTGTATCCAAAGTTTCATGCAATGAAACCAAAAATCCTGCTCCCATTTTTGACGCTTTTTTTCACTTGCTTGTCATGTTTGAGATTTTCAGTGACAATGACACCTAGATCTTTTTGTTACTGGACTGTATTAAAAGATATGTCATACATCGTGGGTTGGAAATGCTGGTTATTATGCTCTACTGGCAGAGTTTCGTGTCATCGGCAAATTTATTAATTTTACTGATGATTCCGGCATCAAGATCGTTGATGTAGATGATGAAGAGGAGCGGGCCAAAAACACTCCCTTGAGGGACTCTTCATATTAGAATCGTTGAATCGCTTGCTTGACCGTGACTCACCACGCGTTGAGTGCGACTAGTGAGCCAGTTTCGTATCCATCGGGAGTAGTTGCCTCGTATTCCATGTGCTTCCACTTTGGCCATGAGTCTTTCATGGGAAACTTTGTCGAAGGCTGTTTCAAAGTCTAGATATACAAGGTCTACGGCTTTTGTACGGTCGTATATGAGGTAAACTTCTCGAAAGAAGTCAAGGAGATTTGTGAGGCAGCTACGTTTTTCTCTGAAACCGTGCTGGGTGTCATTAACAAGATTTTGGTCATTAAGGTGCTTTATTATGCGAACTTTAAGTAGTCTTTCTATTGTTTTGCTGATGACAAGTGTTAGACTGATTGGACAACAGTTATTAGGTATTTGTTGGTTTTCCTTGCTGAAAATAGGAGTAACATTTGCCCGCTTCCAATCATCCTGAACTATTCCAGTTTCAAGAGATCGATTGAAAATGTTTGTTAGAGGTTCACTTATTACTTCGGTTATTTCTTTGCGTGTCCGGGACCGAGGCCATCAGGTCCGGTTGACTTATATGGGTTTACTATGTTGAGCTGTTCCTCTACCTCTTCTACTGTAAATACGCCATCTGACAGGATTTCCTGAGGGTTTAAAGCATGGGGTTGCGCGATTTCAGTTAAGTCTTCGTGACTGAACACAGGAGTAAAGTATGTATTAAGAATTTTGGCTTTGATTTTGTTGTTCGTCTGCGTTGAACCCTCAGAATCAATCAGAGGTCCAATAATGTTTCTTTTGAGTCGTCTGTCGTTCACATATTTGTAGAAGTTTTTGGGTTAGTTTAGCTTGTGCTCCAACTGTAATTTCTTTATTTGGTTGTGTAGATTTTATCGTTCGCTTAACAGCCCTGCCGGCGTGGATATATTCTTGACGATAGGGTTCTGTTTGGTATCAGTTCAGTCTTCTGTAAGAATGTTGTTTTGCAATGATGAGGCGTTTAATCTCTTGTGAGAACCAAGAGGTGTTATTAGTTGGCCTGATTTGCTTTCTTGGGATATGGTGTTCTGTAGCGGTTGCAATCTTACCTTTGAGTGTCATGTAGCATTCCTCAGCAATTTTGTTACTCATGAGTACTTCGTAGTTATGGCTGCCAAGCTCTTCTTTCATTAGTTTGAAGTTTGCCGGTTTGTAGTCAAGGACTTGTTTATGTTGAGTTTTTGTGTTAGGGTCTTGTACTTCGAGAGAGAATTTTATCATCTGATGATCACCGATCTTGTTCGTAACTTCTAGGCCGTTTATACTGAGGTCAGTAGTCACCATGACGAGGTCAAGAATGTTGTTTCCTCTAGTTGGTTCGTTGACATACTGCTGCAGGGAATTTGTATTCATCAGATCAATAAGTTTTAAGCCGGGTACTTGACCTTGGCGAGTAGTCCAGTTTATGTGGGGCAAGTTGAAGTCAAACATGATTAGTGTTTCGTGAGAAATACTAAGAATATTATCACAGCAATCATAGAATTCATCATCTTCAATTGTTGTGCAAGTTGGGTTCCTATACACGAGAACAATTATTATAGTTTGTCCTGGACGCGGTTGGATGTTGAGATGTAGTATTTCCGATTTATCTGTTGCTCCCTTAGTTTTGATTTGTGGTTGCAGTTTTTCTTTGATGTAGATAAGGGAACCACCACCTCTGTTGCTGTGTGACAGTTTGTCGACATTTTGCGAAATGTATGCTTTTATTGAAATTCCGCTGGGAGATATGTTCCATTAAGATCTAGCCATGTTTCATTGATAGCTATGATGTCATGTGACAACGTTGACGCATTGGCTTGAAGTTCAGGCGTTTTTGGTAGGAGGCTTTGTACGTTGCTAACTAGTATCTTCAGTAGTCCTGGTCTATAATCGTGCAGTGACAATGCAGTTTTACGCAGGTTATCCCAATGGAGGTGGTCAGGCTGCCGATAGTTTTGTGGCTTTGCAAGTGTTTCTTGCAGCGCCAGAGATGTCTGCTGCAGAGGTGAGGTTAAGTGATACCGATTTGTCGGGAGAGCTGTTCGTTTTTTGGCTTGTTCGTGTCGGGTGTGCTGTTCTTTCCTTTTCCATGTTTGATAGCGGGGTAGGGTACGTTATGTGATCGTAGTTTGTACGGACAAGAACGTGTTATAGTCAAACTCTTTACTACTCGCCTGTGTCTTCGAGGATCATTTAGTTCTGCATTGGTCAAATTACAGTTGTTCGAATTTATTTTGCTCTGCTTTGTTAATGCTCTGGATATATTTTTAATATGCCTGTTGATTTTCGTACATTGCCAATTTTGTGTTCCAATGTGGCGGTTAGTTCAAGCGTGGCGATTGTCAGTAAGCTCCCCAGCTTCGCTTGCCCAACTTTATTCAGATGGATGTCATCTTTCTTGAAGAGATCATTCTGCCCAGTGTAATGGGACATCAGGTCTAGGTACATGACGCTTTTTCCTGCACATATTCTTTTAATCTTTTCATTAGTTAGTAGAATTTTGGAATTTAGATTCATAGCCTTTTTTCGAGGAAGAATGCTAGTTATGAAAGCGTTCATGGATTTGTTTTTCACTTCATGGATTAACGCTTCAAATTTTAGGAAGATTTCATCTTGGGTCTCATGCCCTAACTCAAGTGTTCCGCAAATAACTATAACTATGTTCTCCTTTGTGCATCGTAGATCTTCTACTAGGTGGACTGCTTCGGGAACTCGTATGTTGGGGCGGCAAAGAATTTAATGCTCATCTAACCCCTGCTTAAATTCAGTTTTCTGTCCATGGATGATGCTGTCTCCAATGAGAAATACATGAAGTTTTTTCTTGTTCTATGTTTTTTTCATTAGTTATACGTTTATTTTCGTCAAAATTTTGTAGGCTTATGTTAGTAGTTTTGTTTAATTTGCAAATAGATTCGAGGATTCCAGCAGGTTGGGTATGAGATTGATTTTGCTGTAGATAATGTTCATTTGATATTTGCGTTGTCTGTTCCTTTGTAGAGTTGATATTATTTTCCATTTCGTCTTTCAGTGTGTCAAATTGGTTCTTGGTTTTCAGATGGAAGTTTGAACGTTTAGCAATAATTTTAATATGCGGGGGCTGGTTATTAGTAGGTAGATGCTAGTCAAAGTGAGTCTCCGAAGACTGAAACCTTAGCTCGTGTTCGTAATTTGGTTTTTGATTTGTCTCAATTATTGCTAAGCGCCCTGCCAGCAGTTCGATTTGGCGGTTGAATTCGAGTTGACGGCTGAGTTCGAATTGACGGCTGAGTTCAAGTTGACGGCTGAGTTCTTGAATTTTACGTGATTGATTTTCAATGATCGCTGCTGATTCATTGTTGGAATAACAGGAGCGACACTCCTCAATATTGCAACCTCTTCTGCTGAAGAATTGCAAGCTGTACGTTGTCTCGCATACTTTGCAGTAACTTGTTTACGATTTTGAAGCCTTTTCTGCATTTTGGTTAGACTCCAGTCTATGTATATGTCAAGCTATTCGCGTTTTCCTTTTCTGTGATCATCTACTGAGTTGTTGGCACTTACTGTTCAAATTATATAATTATTATCTGAGATTGATATCTTAAAATTAGTACCTGATTGTCAAATGCTAGTTTAGCGACCAGTTACGAAATTATGAAGTTAGTGTCAAATCCCCAGATCACACAGTCAGTGACCAGTCACGAAGTCATAAAATTTGAGTCCAGCCAAAAATGTAAAAAAATTGTGTCCAGTCTCAAGATCACAAAATTAGTGTTTAGTCACAAGATCACAACCAGAAATTATAATCAGCAACCTGTCCCACAATCGTAAGATAATTATTCAGTCACAATATTTTTGTCTAGTAAGAGAATATTAACCAGTCACTATTATTAAAATAATTAGTAACCAAAGTACATGATTATTGTCTAGTTGCAAAATCGATAAATCGAAAAATCACAAGATTAGTATCTAGGCAAAGGATCCCCAAATTGGTGTTGAAGCAAAAGATTTCAATATTAGATTTTAGCCAAACATAACAAAATCTCCTCATTAGTGTCTAATGACAGTATTATAAAAGTGTTGTTTAGTTTCGATATGATCAAATTTAGCACTTGAAAATGGCAAATATTGGAATATATTTCTTCTATCAACATTTTTTTTAGTTATGATATCAAAAAAGATTCCCATTAATAAATTCCTATTATAATAATTTCCATAAACCAGAAGATTGAATGAAAAGGATTCATTCGTTCTTATTTGAAGTTTGAAATCGAAATAAAATTTTTTCCGTGTGTTGAAAGCTATTTTGTTCTTATTTACACAGTAGCAACGCTTATGAAGATTCCCCGAAACTAAACACAAATATCAAAAATAGTTTTCGTCCATTAAAATAAGAGGATTCTATTGCCATTCGTATAGTACTAACATCCGCAGCCATTTGATTAGCGCTAATAAGGGTTTCACAAACACAGAAATGAAATAAATGTTAAAAGCACAGAAGCAAACACAGAAATGAAATAAATGTTAGCTGTTGATGGTGCAGTGATGGTAGTGGTAGACTGTAGTCGACAGCAGCAGTAATTTTAGTAGACTTGTAGAATTGTGGATACTTGTTTATCCCCCTTTTCAAAAATAGAAGAAAAAATGGTTTGCTTCCAATCCTCCAGAACAATCGTAGTTTCAATAAGAAACATTGAAAAAGATTGCTAAAGGTTTGATAATTACTTCGATTTTTTCTTGAAGTATTCAGGATGCAAAGCCGTCAGGTCATGTTGATTCACATCGTTAAAAAGAATGATAAGTTTTTCTACCTCTTCTACTGTGTATATACTGTCTCCCAGGATTTCTTGCAGATTTAATATTTAAATCTGTAAGGTTCCAGGCAAGTTTCTGTGGGTGAAAACTGAAATAAAGCTTGTTTTAAAAATTCTGACTTCGCATTTGTAATCCATTGAAGTCGAGCCATAGGGATCGGTCAGTGGTCCAATAGTTTCCATTTTGAGTCGTACGATATGTACTTATTTTTAAAGACTTTTCGAGCTGGTTTTTGCTTCTTCTGCAACGACAATTTCGTTATTTCGCTGTATTTAACCTATAGTTCGTTTAACAGCCCTGCATGTGTGTATGTACTCATGACGACTAGGTTTGATTAAGTATCGTCTAAGTCTTCTGCACAACTGCTGCTTGGTACTTAAAAGACATTTGATTTATTGTGAAAACTAATTAGGAACATTGGATGGTGAAAAACATAAGGGCTTTGTGGCGTTGGTGAATTCTTATTTCACATTTATGTAGCATTCCTCGGTACTTATTAAGACTTCGCAGTCAAAACTGTCAAGCAAATGTTCGATTAGTTTGATGTTTGCTCTTGTCTTATTTACGTCGTTTTTGAAATAAGTTTTAGTGAAACTGTCGCGACAGAAGCTGAAGTCCATCATATTACGGTCGATGATCTTCTTCGTAAATTACAATTAAATTATTCTCCGGTTAAAGGTAGCTACGACGATGTCAAGAACATTGTCTTATCTAGTCGGTATATTGAAATTCTGCTGCAGGGAATTTGTGTTTATCAGATCGACAAGCTTAGGTTGAGGAGCTCGATTTCGACGAATTGGCCAGTTAATGGAAAGCAGATTGAAGGCAGAATATATGTGTTTCATTAAGAATAGTGTGAATATTTTTAAGTTAACCATAGATTTCATCATCATCGATTGCTATACAAGTTGGATCCCATAATATGTACAAGTCAAAGACTACTATACACAGGACGTGCACCGCCATATAACTGACTGCGCTAGCGGAGGCCATTGCATTCTTAGTAACATAACATTTTCTATAGGACAAATTGATCATGAATTACTTCTTTCAAGCAATAGAAGGAATAATAAGCTTTAACAGTGAATTTTAAATGGTTTAAAGCACTGTAATACTGTGAAATACCAATTTTAACCGGAATTAACATATATTATTGTATGAACTTAGTGGCCACTTTATAGAGAGCCGAGTTGCTGCAGTTTCAGACTTTACAAATTGTTTATAGTTAAACTTTTTCCAATGCAAACAACCAAACATACAAACATTCACGCATATAAACAAACAGAGATAGAAGCCAAAACCTACCAAAATGTAGCAATAAAGTCAGCCAACCAGGCCTTCTTTACAGAGGTCTGAAGAAGGACTGCATTCTTCTGCTGGTCTTTCTCTAGGTTGTGGTGTCCATTCAATAGAACATTTGCCAGATGACGGAACATCTTAGCACAGTCAATGTCAATTCCACTGAAATTATCAGACTAGGTCCTTTGTGCAGCGATGTCATCATGACACAGCATACAAGTGGCATGCAGTCTCGGTTGTTCTCGGCCATGCCACTCAGCACCCCACCAGAAAATTAAACAGTTGGGCGAATCTGTACTTCATCTACCAAGAAAAACACATTCTTCTGCTGCAGTGTCTGGACTTTGTCAAATGTTTCCCTCAGCACCTGGTCCTTGTCAATAGATGAAGTGATGTACTACAGCTTGCATTTGCATGGTAGCACCAAAAAGTCTCTGAGATATTCATAATTACACTTTGGGTGTGATTGAAAAGCAAAACAATAATCATTCATGGAAAACTGCTTCTGTAATAAAAGTTCCAACTGGCGTGTCAAAAAAAGCAACTTTTTCTCCTCGGTGTCGACACAGGCTGATGCGTGAGCTTGAAGAAGAGTGACAACATTTTCGATCGTTTTGTCAAACGGTATGTCAAAGTGCATTGCTAAGCGCACAGTTTCGTCGAACTGAGTATACGATCTCAAACCATTGTTGGGATGAAGTGTCTTGAACAGTGGCAGACAAATGCCGTTCTTGAACGCACTGAGCGTTAGTGGGGAACACAAAGCAGACTTGTTTTCAACAATCACAGACAGGCTGCATTCACTGAAGTTGTCGGTCATGAACAAACACACAAGCCTTTCTTTCGATCTGGAAATAATCAAGTTCTTGTACTGCTACTGCAGGTTACGTTAAGGTTTGAAAGCATCATATGAAGTAATCTTATCCTTCTGAAGAAAATACCTCAGTTGTTGGTCTTCCACATCGCTGGGCGAGGTGTAAGTTTTGGAGAAGGCAGGCATGAAGCAGGCACATTAAAAATACTGGGAAGGATTCCAGGTCGCATAGAACCACCACACAATTTGATCAAAGGAGGGTCAGCCCCCCAGTGTATCTCACAAATGAAAAACTTGTCTGGATTAGCAACAAAATTTTCACGAGGTGGTAAAACATCAAGCCACTTCTGTGTCTCAGACTGCTCTTTCGGGAGGCGAAACATGCGGCGCCTGTTTTCCTTATTGTATTTACCCCTACAGTTCACAAACCCACACTTGTTCGGCATTTTTAATACATATAATTAGCAATAAACTTTGTAAACAAATAGTATTTATTTAAATATGCAGCGACAGACTTCGACAATGTTTGCACTGTGACAGATAGGGAATAACTGACAGCTCAGTGTACTGGCATCTGCTACCGTAGTCAGCTACATGGCGGTGCATGTCCTGGTTATAGTAGTCCTTGGTACAAGTACAATTCTGATAGTTTTGCTTTGCTACGAAAGGATAGCAGAATGTATTTCATCCATTTGTTCTGTTATTCGTTGTGTTTGGAATTGTGTTTGCAGCTTCTCCTTGATGTATGCACTTAATAGAGTCACCACACCTGTAACCCAGGAAAGGATTATCGACATTTTTTGTATAATATCCTTTCAATTATATTGCAACTGGGAGATGTCTTTCATTTATATCTCACAATATTCCATTGATTACTATTAAGATGTGTAACATACAAAGTTGACGCAATAGCGTGTATTTTATTCATTTTCGATAGGGTAGTCCGTACGTTGCCAATCAAAATCTTTAGGTGCCTAATCTTTTGGTCGGTATTTTCACATTCAGCATGTTTGGCTTAGCAGCGTTCAACGTTCTGATCGTTAGCTTTCTGGGGCGGTTGATTTCTATTGTGTACTTACCCACGATTGGTCACTGAAAACTGTGTTTCAACCTCAAATACGTTCATTCCTGTTGCGTTCACATTTTTGGTGCGTATGTAGTATGGTATTGAGCTTTTCCTCAAGTTCTTATCATTGGTCACAGATTATAATGAGTTTTGGGGCTTTGTGACTGTTTCTAGCAGCTTCAATGGTGTGTGTTGCAAAGACGCGCTTGAATATTCCCGTTGAGTTTCTCTTGTTTAGTATAAAGTAGAGTACATTATGCGATCGTAGCTTGAATGTACAAAAACGTCCAATTGTCGAACTCTTTATTCCCCTACGTCTGTAGCAACGTCTGTATCGGTGTTGGGAGGACTATAGATGTACGAGATTTTCAATACATTCTCTTGTTCTTTTTATGTATTTACTTGTAATTTTTCGGTTGAATTTTGTATACTACCTTTATTTATTTCACTTTATTCTTTATTTAAGGAGGCTAATCCTTGTGCAGGTTTCTTGTTTAACTAATTTTCACCGTGTTTTATGTCTTAACGTTCTAAGTTTCTGACTCTAGGCAATTGTGTTTGACTTAAGGTTCGTCTCTCAAGTCCATATTGGATTGTCAATGTGTTCTCGCAAGAAGAAGCTGTTGATTTTTTGATTGTGGGAGCTGCCAATAAACATCCCAGTTTAGCTTATTCAACTTCACTCAGGTGACTCAGATCTTTCTTGAAGAGATCATGTTGTTTTACATATTAAGAGGTGAGGTTTAAGTAGATGATACCTTTTTCTGTATATATTTCGTCCACGGCTTCATTAATTTGTAGAATCTGAATTTTTTTATTCGTGTCATTTATTCGTTGAGGAACGCTTTTTATGATAGTTTTTTCGAATTTATTGTGGACTTAAGAGATTAGGGCTCTAAATTGTTGTAGGAATTCATCTGATGGCTGAAATTTTATTTAATAAGTTCTATGATGAACAATGACTTCGTCTTCTTGCGTGCATCGTAGATCGTTTAATTAGCAAGAAGCTTTAGTCAGGCGTATCTTAAGGCCGCAGAGTTATATTTTTTGTCCTTTATTGGTGGTCTTTCCAATTATCAATGTTGTAAATTTTTCATACATTTACCCTTGTCTTAATTCGTCGTAATTTATTTTTAATTTCGAATATCATAGCTCATAATTTTGTTCCGATTTCGATCAGGTTTGTAGTTTAGTGCAGATTACACATGAAATATCCTTGAATTTGGTTCTTTAGATGTCCAAACTATCTTTTTTTTCTGTATTTTTCAATTGATTTTTAAAATGGTCTCTCAATATATGGAAAGGTCATTGGTGAGAAACTGAAAGTTTCGTATAATGAGCATAAGGGATTCAAAAGAGAATAGCAATTTCTGTTTCATATTCTCCATTAAATTATTCGTTATTCTGGGGGAGAACCTGTACGCATGTTGGTTAGAAACCCGATTTACATGGTGTTCTGAAAGAATATATTGCGGATGGGTGTTTCAGAAAATATTTTCATTGTGCAGTATGGACTTCTTTATTTGCTGCTGCGCATCATTTTAATGGCTCATGTTTCTCTTCTGTTTCTTGTAACAGGACACAGCATGAGTTTTCATATTCATGCATACCCTTTAAATGTTCGTAATTGTTGTGGTTATCTGCTGTTGTTCCGCTGTTTTCTGTTGCAGCAGTGGTTGTGTGGCTCTCTGTTGTTCTATAGATAAGTACGCCGATTATACTCTGTGAGGATTCATAGTATAATTTTAATCTGATTCTCGTGGACTTGTGAGAGGGGGGTTATCAATAATTTCAATAAGTAGAGACCAGTTATCGACACATGCCAGCTGGCTGCAGTATGACGGCAGTCTGAACCTGTGGCGTTAGTTCATGATTTAAATTTGAATTGCTTCAAAGAAATAGCTAGTAGCTCCAGCTGTAGGCGTAATTTTTCAAATGAGTATACTCATTTTAAAAATTACGCCCTCAGTCAGTTGTGCTGTTTGAAAACGAATGATACGTATCATTCGTTTTCAAACAGCACAACTGACTGAGGGGTTAGCACAGAACTGAAGAAGAGCATAACAGTACCTGCACTTATCCAAATTGTAACCTTTAATGATGAAAAATTGCAGCGTGAACCTAGTTTAACACTCTTTATTCTTTTTATTTCCTTTTCGAAACTTGTTGCTTGTTTTTGTTTCGCTACATACTCTAATCCGGCTACATACCCTAACCCATGTCACGTAAAGGTTGTTTAATTGTTCCTTGTCTATTAAGAGAATTATTCATTGATAATACTTATTCACACTTTTGTTATATTTTTGACTTAAAAGTAAACTATTAATAGTTGTTTAGTTTTATAAAAATATTATTCAGTTTATTGGAAAGTATCCAATTGCTCTTTGGACAGCTGTAACGCATGTATGGGCATTGCTAGTACTATCTTATGTTAGCTAACTGATCTGAAACTTATATACAAGTTAACAGAATTCTAGGTGCTTTGTCAAAAGGGATCACCATCTTTCATCTTACCATATGAAAATAAACGTATTAAAAAACTTACGATAGTCATTTATAACAAATACCAAAATAATTAAAAAAAAATAGCTATAAAAACTTTCGAAATCCCATAATGTGACCAATCCCATATATGGTAATCAAAACGTAACTCAAACGTTGAGAGGTACCTTTTCAAGGGTAGGGGAATCTTTAAAATATATGAGCGTAGGCTCTCGGTCATGAAACGAGTTTTTCACAAAATACACAGTAATTTCAGTCTCTTCCAATACATATATTCTATTTATATTTACATGAAGATAACGCTCATGAAAGTTACACAAAAATTTGGAGGTATTTCATCAATATAGAATTATTCATATATACCTGATTTCACGAAAGTATGCAGATTTTTAGTATCATATAATAGGAGTATTTTAGTCTGATGTAATCATGAGAAATTCTGAATTTGTTTTCAAAGATTAAAATAACAATAATGTTTTCGTTGATGGAAAAGCCCTCTATTTTCATTTGCACACAAGTAACGCTCATGATAGCTTCACAAAAAATACAGAAGTTCAAAGTAGTAGAGAGTTCTATATCAATAATAATGTCAGTATATTGGAAACAATTATACATTCAAACACACAAAAAACTGGATAGAAGTCTCTCAAAGATTCAGAAATTTCACAAAAGTACCAAATTATTCAAATATTTTTAACTTGACATATATATGTTCTATTTAAATAGTAGTAGAAGTGTTTGATTCTCATATCATGATAAGATACACTGAATTTTACATTAAGGAGGGAATTTATTTCAAATAAAATCTTACACGATTTGGTCGTAAAGGTAGTCTTCCAAATCAAAAAATGATGTATGAACACTAACGCCAAATAAAAAAATATAATTGTAAAGGAGTTTCACGTACGTTATGTTCACTCTAAAGATGTTTAGTAGAAAGCACTGTAGTTTTCTTATGGGTCGAATATTTTCAGCCATATGAATACACTTTGCTATCTAATCACGTGCAGCTAGAACGTGTCAATCAATAATGACAGAACATGTCATTATTGTAAATAATTGGTTCTCAATGAGTAGTAGTCTTTACTTCGATAATGGATAGTTCTATCAATGGAGAGTAGTTTTACACTGGCTGATGCTAAGTGGTTAGTAGCTGTGGGGCTGTAACTTGCTCAGGTTTTTTTAGGCTGGAGGCTCGTAGATGGGCGTTTTCCATAAGGAGGGTTAGAGTATAAGAGACAGCTTTGAGTCCTGCAGTCAGTAGAGTAGCTGGTGTTGGCATAGATTCTTGGCGCCTAGAAAGGAAGTCTGTTTTTCCACCGGTGTGATGCCTGAATTCAGCTTGATAGCGTGGATTTCATTAAAAAATATCACACATTCAAAACTTCTGTTCACTTTGATTTGTCGGCTGGTTGGATGCCGCTGTCATATAAACTTTGTATCATTCGTACATTTCCGTATGCTGGTTTTGAATTACACCTCACATAGCTGAAACACTTTTGCTCCAGCACTTTTGTTCGCGCCATTAGCTCGAGAGTAACTGTTTGTTTATGTTCCGTAATTAATTACACATTAATTCTGTTATGTGTGCATGCTTCAGTAATTTTCCAGCATCGTAACGTTTGATTATATACTTCGTTTTACATGTATCATAATTTTAATAAATACTTTTTTATGGAAACTTTACTTGAAAAAATTACTTGAAATGTTCGTAATTATTTGTCTTGTACGATACGCCAGGATATACTACATTATTTCAAATCTGATGGAGTACAAATTGAGTCAACTAGTTTAAGTTCCTAAACGGGCACCCATGGGATTTTGCACTTGCTGGTTAATATCAACCAAGTAACCACAAACAATTCATAGACACGCTAGACATGAAAAGAAAACAGTAACAATTGCTTAGAGTAGTTAAAGAATAAAAAATATGATGAACAATTATATAAAGCTTCGCCAGCGAGTGCCGGCTTAAAGAAATTTTACTTTAGGATAATAGTTTCTTAAGCTTTAGTTTTTCTTGAGCCAAATTTGAAGATAATCCTTTGCCGGTGTGTTTAGTTCGTAGAATAAAAATGGGAATGAATCAACAGTTTCTAGTTAGTTTACTAAACATTTAAGGAACGACCACTCATTCACAAACTAAACCCACAAGTTATTTTAAGAAAATGTACGAAAACCAAGCAGGAGGAACCAATTATTTTAAAAACTATATTGACTGTTTCTCAGAGAACTTCTTTTCACTTAATTTTTTATTATTCTATTCCAGTTACAATATTTTTTTGTTATTATTGAAGTCCAAGGATTTTGTCCGTATCCTGTACATTCCAGCATGGAGTTATTAGCTATTTAGATATTTCAATTTGGTTCTCAGATGTTGCCCTTTAGGATTTGTCTACTTTAATTTGAACTTTGAATGTTAAAACTTAACTTTGGATATTCAGAATTTAACTTCTGATCGTTTTTCTATAGTTTATTGGAAGGAAAAATGATGAACATTCAATGAAATGATGAAATTTTAATGATGACATTTCAATTATGATGTGTGCGTGTAGCTTATGAACACCTTTGCTAAACATTTTATTTCTGTTAGGAGGACAAATGTTCAATGCTTCAAATGCATTACTTAATTTTGTTTTCAACAAAAGAAAAACATTTGTGACTGAACCAAGGGCTATTATAAACAGGATTTACACCGCCATGTTGCTGATTACAGTAGCGAAGGCCAGTTCACTAAGCTCAGTTAGCCCCCATCTGTCACAGTGCGAACATTGTCGTAGTCTGTCGCTCGGTTTGAATCGGACAGTGTTGTTTGTTTCAAGGCACAGTGGTACATTTCTAAGTGGATACTGTTAATTTACAAAGTTTATTGTTAATTATATGTATTAAAAATGCTGAATAAGTGTGGGGTTGTGAACTGTCGGGGTAATTACAATAAGGAGAACAGGTGCCGCGTGTTTCGCCTCCCAAAAGAGCAGTCTGAGACACAGAAGTGGCTTGATGTTCTATCACCTCGTGAAAATTTTGTTGTTTATCCAGAAAAGTTTTCATTTGTGAGATACACTGGGGTGCTGACCCACCTTTGATCAAATTGCGTGGTAGTTTTATGCGACCTGGAATCCCTCTCAGTATCTTCAATGTGCCTGCTTCATGTCTGCCTTTTCTAAAACTTACACCTCGCCCGGCAATGTGGAAGACCAATAACTGAGGTATTTTCTTCAGAAGGATAAGATTACTTCATTTGATGCTTTCAAACCTGAACGTAACCTGTAGAAGCAGTACAAGAACTTGATTATTTCAAAATCGAAAGAAAGGCTTGTGCGTTTGTTCATGTCCGACAACTTCAGTGAATGCAGCCTGTCTGTGATTGTCGAAAACCAACCCACTTTGTGTTCCCCACTAATGCTCAGTGCTTTCAAGAACGGCATTAGTGTACCAGTGTTTAAGACACTTCATCCCAACAATGGTTTGAGATCGTATACTCAGTTCGACAAAACTGCGCTTGGCAATGCACTATGACATCCCGTTTGACAAAACGATCGAAAATGTTGTCACTCTTCTTCAAGCTCACGCATCAGCCTGTGTCGACACCGAGGAGAAAAAGTTGCTATTTTTGACACATCAGTTGGAACTTTTATTACAGAAGCAGTTTTCCATGAATGATTATTGTTTTGCTCTTCAATCATACCCAAAGTGTAATTATGAACAGCTCAGAGACTTTTTGGTGCTGCCATGCAAACACGAGCTGCAGTACATATCTTCATCTATTGACAAGGACCGGGTGCTGAGGGAAACATTTGACAAAGTCCAGACACTGCAGTAGAAGAATGTGTTTCTCTTGGTAGATGAAGTACAGATTCGCCCAACTCTTTCATTTTCTGGTGGGGCGCTGAGTGGCATGGCCGAGAAGAACCAAGACTGCAAAGCTACTTCTATGCTGTGTGTCATGATGAAGTCGCTGCACAAAGGACCTAGTCTGATGATTTCAGTGGAATTGACATTGACTGTCCCAAAATGTTCCGTCGTCTGGCAAATATTCTATTGAATGGACTACACAACCTAGAGAAAGACCATCAGAAGGCCCGTCTGTCAAGAAGGCCCGTTTGGCTGACTAATCGCTGCAGTTTGGTAGGTTTTTGCATCTATGTCTGTTTGTTTATACGCGTGAAGGTTTGCATGTTTGGTCGTTTCCATTGGAAAAGGTTAAACTATAATCAATTTGTAAAGTCTAAAACAACAGCAACTCGGTTTTCTATAAAGTGGACACTGAGCTTATACAATAATACATGTTAAGTCCGGTTAAAATTTGTATTTCAAAACATTACAGTGCTTTTAAACATTTAAAATTCACTGTAAAACTTTATTATTCTTCTATTACATGAAAGAAGTAATTTTTGATCAATTTATCCGATAGAAAATGTTATGTTACTAAGAATGCAATGGCATCCGCTAACGTAGTCAGCCATATGGCGGTGCACGTTCTGTTTATAGTAGTCTTTGGACTGAACCTAATAATTAACTCAAACCATAAAACATTTCTTACTTTTGAAAAACTGAAAAAACAAGATTCAATAGGTAACTACTTTTATATTCATCACCAGCCTAAACTCAGTACTAAAATTTTTAATACAACAATTCATATAAAATTTTTGAAAAAGAACACTTTATAATAATAGAAACACAGCATACTTATAAATTCAAGTCTACAATGTTAATTAAAATGCTAATTATATATTTTGCTTTAAAATTATTAAAAATACGTTTTGGAACATCCAAGCCTACCTACGTTCATCTTGTGCACCTACAGTATGATCTGTTGCGAAGGTTTTGTTGAGTTTAACTGTGTTCAAAAATAATTAAAGACAAAGGTTGCAAAGACAAATTTTATGATTTTATTCCCATTGCAATTTTTATTCTGATTCCACTTTGTGATTTTTGAGATGGAGTATAGAAGATAGTTCACCTCCGGCACTCGAATGACTTTTTTTTTTCTACGTCGTGTTTATTTGGGGCTTCGAAAACTAGTCCATGTTGGCCCAGGTCAGAAGGTAGGGTTAGTTTTTCCTTTGTTTACAATTCGTAGAACCAGCAAAAGAAGAAAATTTAAAATATTTAACAAAGGATGGGGAAAAATTCTGCCTATTTTAGATGCTAAAAATATTTCAATATGAACAATATTTCATCTTCACAAATTATATTCTCCTATTTATTTGCATACTACATTCAAGGTCTACGCTTAGTAGCTAAGGCATACCCCACCCAGCGCTGCATATGAGTTAATGTAACTGTATGTACTGAGGGTCAAGCCTGAGTTGCACAGCTTGGAGCTTTTTAAGGCCAATAGGCATGAGTAAAATATTATTTGATTCAGAGTGTCACTTAAAAAAACAACTTTTGCGGGCATAACTCTGAAGAAGTAAAATTGGAGATTGACAGAGGCTAAGGATATTCTTTACAGTAACTTATACCAGAATTGGTTAGAGAGTGTTTCCTAACTCTGTTCTAGAACTCTACTTTATTGTTGAGAAACTAGGGTTAGTAACAACGGTGGTTAGTCACATTAGTCTACTTGATCTTTATTTTTTATCTATAAATCGTAACTATTGTAAGGAGAACTCAGTGAATAGGGGTGATACAATCAGTTTTGGTGTAAAGCTTGCGGCGGCCAAAGGATATCAGGTTATCGTTTTGGATTTTTGTTCATGCTCGTTTAATTGTCCCTATACATTTTCTAATTTGTGAATTCCTATGAAGTATCGGAAAAAAGCTCCCACGATCAATTTATGTATATTTTCAGGGAAGAGACCACCTCCTAATATGTTTTTGAAGGAAGCAGGAACATTCCGACAGGTTCAAGTGTTTGTTAGGTTGGCGCATTCTTCAGAATAGTTTAAACAATTAAAGAACATGTGTTTTATAGTCTCTCCTCTATCACATAGACAATGGGGATTGTCTATTTGAATGAAACAGAACAATTGGGACCTAAAACCTGTATTCCCAACCCAAAGTTATGTCAAGGCAGTTTCAACACGACGGTTTTTATGGGAAGTCCAGGGCCATCTAGCAGAAATGTCTCTAATTTGCACGAGGTAGCGCCCTTTCCCGGTTACCCTTACTTGCTGTAGACATGTTGAGTTCCAACGTTTTATAAATGCTTTACATGCAAGACACAGTTTCCTCCTTAGAGTAGGACGTCAGTGTGCGGTATCGCAGCAAATACGCCACTTTAACAGTATTGTCTGCAGATTCATTACCCGGCACACTTCTATGGCCTGGAATAAACTGCATTCTAATACAGTGAAAGGAAATAATGTTAATCAACTTGTTCTGTATATTGTAGAACAGAGGAATGTAGTATTTAAGTTTTGTACGGAAATCAAATATAGGGAGCTCAATGAGTCAGAGAAAATAACATATTTATCAGAGAAGCCAAAATTTTCCGAGATCGACGACGGGGCTTCACGGATGTCATATACTAGTTCACACCCTATTAATTGTTTTGTGGGCGAAGTTTCCAGTTTAGCATGACTCCTTTTGAGAGGATCACAGTCGAAGCTGGGGTAAAACAAGTAGGCTCCGTAACTCGCGAACCATCTGTAAATATAGCTATAAAAACTGACAACTTTGTATCCATTATTTCATTATGGATTTGAATAACAATGGGAAGTTAATGAAGACCCAGAAGAAAGTAAAATCTCTGTGAGAATGAAATTATTTGTCCTCAACTAGAGAAAGAGTGGCGAAATTATTGGAGTTGCATTTGTAGGAGTTGAGAGGCCAACTTTGGGAAAAATAGCTCTTTCACGCACGATGAAGGTGGGCAATACGGAAGGAAAACCCCTAACAGGATTATTTAGCCTCTAGACCATCCCGTAAGGGGCTACATAGAGAGACAGCTAGAGCAGTCGACAGTAGTACCTGCATGCTATTTCTTCTCGGTGTAGATTCAGAGGTGGGACTTCGGCTTCTATTTCAAGGGAAATATTAGGAATAGTTTTACGGCGCCCTGTTGCAATGCACAGGCGTTAGTTTTGGATACTGCTCAACTTCAGGAGATTACCAGTGCTGCTCTTCCATATAATGGTTGAGCATAATCAAGGCAACTGCGAGCAAGGGTTTTATACAGTTTTAACAACACTTCGCTGTCAGCAACCCAGTTCCTATGGGATATCGATTCCAGTAGATTTAAAATTGGGATGGAGGTTTGTTTCAATTAATTTATTTAGGTTCCCATTGTAGGGAGGGACATCTAAAATTACTTCAAGATATTTATTTTTTGTTCAAAAATTAGAAGTTATCTTCAAAAGAAAATAAGGAGTGGAATGACTATTTTACCAGTGAGGCACATGGTCTTTGTTTTTGTACAATTTATTTTGGGGCCCCACTGTTGTGACCATTTATAAAAGGAGTCTAGTTACATTTGAAGTTTGTTGGTTGCTATATGCAAGTTCTTATGAGTTGTAAAAAATGTCAGGTCATCTGCATACTCACACGACTGCACCATCTTTGCATTGGAATGTCATCATTATGTTGATGAGCATGGGGCACAATATACCGCCCTGCGGAACACTGTTTTTAGCTTTTCTTACTAAGGAACGAGAGCCCCCGGCGTAGACCTGAAAAAAGTGGTTTGATAGGCAAGAGTATAGACATTGCAGAATTGGCCTCTGCACTCCACACAAACTCAGTTTGTACAAGACTCCTTTTGGTCAAACTATGTTAAAAGCGTTGAGAAAATCTCCAAGGAGACAGTAATATTTTTTTCCTGCAATTGACGATCGAATGGCAGCCTTCAGACGAGCAACCTAATCGATTGCCACTAGCCGCTGTCTACAGTAAGTCCCCTTACTGAACTTCTAACGGCTTCATTTTGATATTAGTAAAGGTAAGGCGCTGGGCTATCATTGGTTCCATTAGTTTTAGCAGTCAAGAGAGGAAGGATATAGAGCGGAAGGATTGAAGAAAAGTTAAAGGTTTGGAAGATTTAGGAATGGGAATAATAATATTAAAATTAACAAGTGACACCCTAACTGAGACTACTATTACATAAGTTGAGACGCCAACTTTAATATGTATCTGTTAATTTTTCAGATGCTCCTTGCACACACGGTCCAATCCAGGACCAGTGTTCACCAGGGAGGTGAAACCCCTATCTAATTCACCTGCTGTGAATGGTTTATTTAAAGGGGACTGAACTGGACTGCTTGAGGAGAGAGCCAATGGAAGCAAAACAAATTGAGGGAATACGGTTGGAGTTGGGAAACCAAGGTTTTTTTTCAAAATGGTAAGGCAGATCAATAGGTCTATAGTTTTTCAGTTCTTTGATGCTTTCACGTCCACCCTTGTGCAATAAAACTATATTACATTATTCCACATATTTGGTAATTTTTCACCTCTCCATATTTTCACAAAAAACATTTTAACATCTCAATTATACTCCCATCATCATGTTTATAGAACTCACATGGAATTTAATCAGGATTATTAGTTTTCCCCATTTTTACTTTTTTCAGAAACTTTTTAATCTTTTCATACTTAATTTATATTCTATTTATAATTCATGAAACAGCATGATATGTATAATTTTTCATGCTAGCATTCAGGTACATTCAGAGATGCTGAACTAAAGCTGTAACCTACTGGAGGTTATGAGATTGACACAGTAATACCTGATGCTTCATACTTAAATTGGGAATAATCGGTAATACCTGGATTATGACAACCTTGCAACTGACGGAAATCGTTCTCAAAGAGCATCCCACCTGTCAGTTCATATCAGGTTCGTGAACCTGATATTTTGATACATTTTCTTATATCTATCTCTCTATCTCTATAAATCTTTTCCATCTCTCTCTACATCTCTTTATCTCTATCTATTTCTATCTGTATCTCTCTCTCTCCATCTCTCTATATTTTTCCAACACTCCCCATCTCTCTCTCCGTCTCTCTTTCTCCGTCTCTTTTTCTCCGTCTCTTTCTCTCCGTCTCTCTCTGTCTCTTTCTCTCTATCTCTTTCTCTCTGTTTCTTTCTCATTGTCTCTTTCTCTCCGTCTTTCTCACCATCTTTTTCTGTATCTCTTTCTATGGTATTTCTCTCTGTTTATTTCTATATCTTTCTTTATTTATATCTATCTATCTCTGCATATGAGTGTATCCGTCCCATTTCTACAAATCTATCACTGAAAAAAATATATTGACCTAAAATCAGAGCATGTATCACTGTATTGTACGCATTGCATTGCGGAAACCAAAGTCACTGGATTACAAAAAATACGCCCTTTTTTCCCATTATTAGCAATTTTCTACACAGTGATGCGATCGGTAGATAAGATACAGAATTGAAATCATGTACATATTCCTGACAAATTATTCATTTGAAATACAATAATTGTTCGTACATCTCTACCATAATCGTATATAAGATAATTTCAAATTAGTCAAATCTAAACTGTGCCATTTCCAGGTGATTTTTCTACTAAATGATAATTCGCTCTTAGCTTCACAGCTGAGCTTCAGGATACTGTTATTAAGTGTTGTATTGGGAGCGAGGTTAGTCGACACTGCGTTATCTGAATACGACCGTACCCAGCGATATCAACTTTTGCGTTCACACCAAGCACAGGTAACCTGACTTGCTCTGTACACGATGGTCGCTGGTGCACCGTTAGTCGATAAACGGTTAACTTATTTGTATTTTATTCAATTGCACATTTAATATTAATGAAGTATAACAATCTCTCAGATGCTTTAGCTGCAGTTGGCGTCAGCTAAGAAGCAGAAGGCGTCAGCGATTCAGGAAGTCATGCGTCATATCAATGATTGGGCTGGCTCCAAAAAGCGATGGGTTGAATCGGAAAAGTTGCTGACGTCTTCGCTCATCGTGGAGTTTACGTCAAGGTGCACTTGCTTTTCCTTCATTTCCTATGCTTGTCTCTCTGTAGCTGCCTCTCATATAAATATACTTTGAATAAGGTATTTATTTCAGAACTTTTTCATACGCTGAACCCTTATTTATTTAATTAATTCGACCCATGTACATAGTCAATTATGTCTAAGTTAAACTTGTCTCCAGTCACGGAAATGTGCAAATTCGATTTGCAATTCATTAAATTGTCTTCTAGTAGTCGTTTGCCAGAAGAGCTCGGTTTTGATGGATAATTTTGAATAAGATTCATAACAATAGTCTTCGTAAGTATAAATTTCAGCATCATCCTGCCATGAAATTCTTGGCAACCATATAGGTTTTTTCGTGTGAATGTATTTTTCTATTCAAATGAAGTATACAGTACGTAAATATACTAGTTGAATACCTATTTTCTTTAAACTCGAATGCAGATTAGTGACCCTCTGAAATTATTCTTTATCGTTGGACTCATCATCGTAATTGTCTCATTTTCTACGATGAATAACACAATTTAAGCGCTTTTTCTTGAAACGTTGATCAACATGGGAGCAAGTTCTATTATTATTATATTATCACCTGTAACAATAGGCAACAGCTTTTAAATTAATCTGTTCAATTATGGTACATTAGAAGCGACCATGCATTAATTAGAGGCATTACCCATGAAATTCGTAGTTGTGAGCAATTTCTGAATTTTTTGCTGATTTCAAATTTTTGGAGATTGGACAGATTCGTTTAACGTGCTGCCTATTCTTACCGGGTATAACTTGCAATTTCAAAGAACAATCAAAATTTTTGGTAAAAGTTTTGGTAAAGAGTAGTTAAAGTAGTAAATTAATTGAAGAAATAATGCGACAAGTCCGATCATGAACCGACGATATATAATCATTTTTGAAAGCATCGAAATTCTGATTATAATTTGTCGGTGCGATGGTTATTAACCGTTTATTCTCGTCTACTCTCGTACAAAACTTGCGGTAATGACGTAAATTAACGGTGATCCGACGATAATATGGGCCATTTGCAACAATTATTACGACGATATTTTGCCAGCTTATCATAAGAAATCATCGGTTTATAGTAGAAAAAATAAATAATTTACGGTCAATTTCGACAAAAACTAGGGTCGGTCAGACGATAAAATTTGGACAGGGGTGAGCAAGCAAAATCAGTCTTTTTTTGAATATCGCGTGAGACGGGCAGAAGAGCACTGGTGAACAATATTAAAATGCAACAAGCTCTCACACCTCCGAGGTTTCCGAGACTAGCTGAAAGACAACTTTGGACCGCATGTCATTAGTCTCAAGTTAAATTTGAGTAGGCAACTTACAGCGTAGATCTTAGCATTAATATTCCCTCCTTTGGGGCTACCTGAAGTACCGAGTTTATGCAAGATGACCCAGAACCACTGAACTGGAGGAAGCGTTCAGGGAGGATATAAAAGCCATTTCCCGGTCTGTTTGCAAGGATGTGTTTAACAATTTGTACTGCGTCTCAAGAAATGCATAGTGCTGAATGGTGGCTATCTCGAACACATGCTCTAGAACGAAGAAGAAGCTATTGACTATCATTTTTTAGTATGATATTCGAACAAAATAAACTAGTTAAAGCTACAGTCTTATTTGTTCCGACAAAAAATCATGAAATGACGCCCCTAAAAATTTAAGGCTTGTTTTTCCGGGTCACCCTATCTATTTCATGATTCTTAAAAAAATTGAATGCTGCATTTTCTATCTATGTTCCTTAACGCATGAAAAGAAAAGGGCATATAATAATTGTTTCTTTATACCATAAAAATTTTTGCTTCATTACAGAAATGATCCGTAAATATTAAGCTTTTGTTAACAAACTTGCTGGGACTACTACCAATACACACCAGCAGGAACATCTTCCTGACAACGAGTGGAAGATGCAGGGCCGAGGGTAAGGAGAATGTGCCGGAAAGGCAGACACAATGAAAAAAACGAACACGATGATGTGGTGCTAGGGTTAAAGTACGGGTTCACCAGTTAAAAAACAGTGTCAGAGTCTGGTGAGTTTTTTTTACTGAAGCTAGACCTGGATGCTGACATTCCGAAATCATTTAAGACAGGAGCTCAACGCTTAAGCTTAGTGATGCTTCATGAGCTCAATGCGAGTTATAGAGGGCGCTTGACCAGATGGATTCACACACACTAGTACTACTGAACCTGAATTATATACATGTATCATATATATATATATATATATATATATATATATATATATATATATATATATATATATATATATATATATGTGTGTGTGTTTTTTATGGTCATATCTATACTATTATATACACAAAAGCATTGCCAATATCCCCGGAGCCAACTGAGTTATATATTATGCAATTTGTGTTTGAATTTTAACAGCTTGTAAATAGATTCAATGTTATGTTGCGTATATATCTCTTTGATAAGGTTCGAGTGATGGACTTCTTATGAATTGAATTGTACACCCTCTAAGCTGGTGTTGGTGAACCAACCGTAATTTTAATGATTGAGTATCATAAACTGTTCATGTGTAACAATATTAGAAAAGCTGGTCATGAGCTCCAGTGGACAATAATTAACACCATATGAACAATGCCTAGTCAGTACCTCTGCCAATGGTATACACATCTAGGAGGGAAAATGTACCACTCTAGTACTGCGTCATTAGTTCAGCTACGAGCTGATCTCTCTAAAAACTCATGAAAACAAACATATGTGCAGATACAACTATGTATTTGGCGGCACTCATACATCTAAGCAAGATGTGATGTTTCTTTAATGCCAGCAATTATGTTCCGGGTCGACCAAAACTCATTACTATAGAAAATGACGTAGTTCAAAAACAATAAGTAACAACTTCATATTTGCGTTCAAGTACACGTAATCGGTCAACTTTTTGCACGTTGATTAAACATTAAAGCTATCGTTTATTACTTCTATTACCACTGGAATAATACTTAAATATCTTAATATATCAAAAAATATAGTTAGACATAGGCCTATATCTGATATTCATTGAAATTTTCATTCTGGATATATTAGTTTACTGATTAATGAACACGATCATGAGATTTCTATCACCCTCAATGTTCATCAAATATTTAATTGAACTGATAACAAAGCGGGAGCACATCCTGCAATGGCACGTTTCAATCGTAAATTGTATTCATTTCGGGTTTGGGTTAGCAATAGGCAAACTTTGTATTCATTCAATTGAATTTATAAGATTCTCCTACGTGATAATTGATCAAAAATTATGTTTTCATCATTCGGGGTGACCTATAGAACATACTGTAGCTTCATAACAGTTACGTAGAGTTGTACCAAGTTTTGTGAGAAGGTGTCAACAAGTGCGCTTGTCTAATCCTCTGCTCCAGAAACACGGTTGAAGTTATCAGTTGAAGACAAAAGCTTAGGACTAAACTTGACAGAAACTTATCCAAAACTAATTTCCTCCGAGAAGTATAATTAAAAAAATATGGCCAACAATTCAAAACGAGTGAACTGTACAAATTAATGTACCAGAAAGTGATTGAAGCCAATGTCGTATATTCTATGAAATATCACAGAATAAATCCAATCTACCTTAAAATAAAAACGTTAACACAATATTGTTGATATCACAAACATTTTAAGAAATGTTGAACAGGTTGTTTTTATTTTTACAGCCAAGTCGTAAAGTGTCATACTGTAATTCATTTACAATACTGTCAGAGTGTCTTCAACGTTTTAGGAATGCATATCGTTATTTCTTCAGTACGATCGAAGTATTACAAATGGTTCTACCAGTTTAACTTATATCGTATTAATGCGTTCAATTTTAAACATGAATTTCGGCCAAATTTTATTGTATATCAAATTACGATGTTCGGATACTGCTTGCCCATATTCTCTAGCTCCCTTATGAATTACCCCTTGTTTTAATTTTTCTCTTTATTTCAAGTAAAAATCGCTATTTTTTATATTGGTCTTCAAGTATAAAAGCATCAGTTATTGAGTGACAACCATAAGCCCTTGGACTTGGAATAACGGTTACATATGAAAGTTGAAGTGTGTTATAGATAAGCATTTTCACGGAACAGGTTTTTCTCCTAATTTAACGATTCTTGACACATGGCTTAGTGCCTAACCTTATGAGACATTATTTTTTTATTTTTTCCTAATAACAAAGAAAACGCTAAAGATGATCAAGTGATTCTTAATTTTTTGATCAAATTTAGTTCCAAAGTCTGCAATTTCTACGAGTACGTTTCAATTCTTCCATTTTGGTTGTACAGCTTCTAATGAAGACTATATTTATGTGCGTGCAACTTTCTGGCAAGATTGCAGATAGTAAACATCACATAAAGCGTTTTGAAGTCTGTAAATGTACGGATGACAAATTATGAGTAGAATACATTTATACTGTCCTTCAACATCTTATTCATCAACATGACTTGTAAGCTTGTATCTTGACCTCTAAATAGTTAGCTTCGAAAAACATCTGGCTCATTACAGGCGACCAAATACTCACTAAGCAAAGAGGTACCATGAGCTATTATAGTCCCCTGACTATGAAATAATACTCTTACTCCAAGTTAATAATGCATCCGATTTCATTTTTTATAGAAGCAGCCAAATTATTATTGATATATGATAAAAGCGCAAAAAGGATTTTTCCACTTCCAAAGTCTTCAAAAATATGCAAATAAAAAACATTAATCTACAAAATGGCCAATGTGAACCCATGTGGGACCGCTGAGGAGTGATCAATATTCACACTGCGATAATGAAGTTGTAATATGACGATCAGATTGATGTCTCGTTTTTGTCTGCAAATATTGTGGAAGATGTCCATAACATGGTATGGAAGCTAAGATCCTAATAAAGTTCGCTTGTATTTACAAATACTAAGGTTTTTTCCGAATAATTACATACAATTATTTTTGTTACAATACTACTGAAGAAACATATAATGATGTAGCAATCACACTGACGATCAGGACAGCTTTTCAAAAGTTAAGTTATTAAAAAACAAGCATTTTCTCACCTTAGTTTCATCTTCCTTGTCAATGGCTACCAGCAATTGTCACAGCAGAACTGTCGGTAAGAATTTTAAGTTATATCATGTCGTAAGACGAGCACCAGAGCTAACAGTATAAAGTATTTTATTTACAAATAAAGAATCTCATAGAATCATCGAACGTTAGAGCCCCATCTGTCAGAAATAACTGTTAAGACACATCAACTGACGAACAGTTTTAAACAAGCAAAAGCAGATCGCACCAAGACGTAGTTCAATTATATTTGATGCAAAAGATAAATAGAGCTTGAAGAATTTAAGTTTAATCGATGTCGTTTTTTTAGAGAAATCTCACGCTTCTCGGTTAGGAAATCTCATCCGGTATAGCTTTGTGAATAGAAAATACGTTCGCTCTGAGTTTGAACTTCGTATTGATAGTATCTATTTTGAATAGTCATGTATTATTAGTACAATTCAGAGAGTTATTTAGTAATCTTTAGTTAGAGCTCTTTAGAACGGTAACCTGCACAAAAAAACTTGAAAACCTATGAATAACTAGAAATGTCAGCCATAAAAATTGAGTGAGCAATACATTCAACTGTGCTGATTTGTAGAATTGTCTACCAGCCACGATCAGTAATGTAACATCGGGCAACGACATTAGTTACCATACCTTGTTCATACAGGGCCCATTTGAACAATAAACATATATAATAGACTATGCATCTCCATATCTCTGTCTATTTGTGTGTACGTCCCATTAATTCCTATCTATTACTGAAGAAAATAATTAAACTGAAACTGATGATTCATGTATTACAAGCATTGTTTTGTGGATACTAGAGGCGCCAGATCACTATAAAACACTCCATTTTTTTCTGTTATTAGTTTTCGTCTTTTATGCAGCCATGTTATCGGTAAATGCGGTACAGGATGAATATTCATGAAAACATTCAAATTATTACAGTACCTCAGGTAAAACTAAACTATGTATTTTGTTTCAGAGATCCTTTATTTTATCACTTTAAAACCAATTTTTTTCAACGGGTACTATCAGGGTCATGTTATCGGTAGATAAGATACAGAATGGAAGTTCCGTTTATATTAATAAAAAAACTTTAATTAAAAACAGGAATTCGTCTCAAATCTTGAATACATTCATCCCTATAATAATTTCAATTTAGACGAATCTAAATCGTGGAATTTCCACGTGAACTGTCTAGTTTAGAAGAAATAACAACTTCTGACACAAGCTGCTGGAACTATATTTCGCGTACAGCGACAGAACTAATAGATAATTTTTTAAGTACTCTTAATTCGTTTTCAATTCGGAATTCCAGTAGACAAATCAGCGTATAAATCGTGTTGATTCAAATAGAAATTTCGGATGTTTATTTGTGTAGATTTTTTGCAAAAAATGAAGTCACATGACCAAACATTTAGTTCTATCCAGTGAAAGCATCATTTGAAAGAAACAGAGAAGTTATAGAAATCTATTTTTCAAAATATAAGGTCATATACATGAAATTCCCATTTTAAGAAGTCATGTGTATCACCCCACTCTTCCTACATGGTTCAATTAATTAAACTTGTACAGATGAATATTGCAATAACTAACAAACCCATTACTGATTTTTGTAATATCATGCAAAACACCGCTCTGCAATAAGATTTCTACTCCTGATTTAAATCTATTCGGATGTCGAAAAATATATCCTAAGAATACAACAGTGAGCAGCAAAGACTGGATCTCCTCACTTATGTGTTCTTCAGCCCTCTGCGTAAATTTTCCGGCAATATATCAAGCATGATTGATGTAGAGACTGCTTTGAATATGGGAAGGAAAGAAAACGCGAGATTGGATGCAGCTGCGACGTGGCAGAAGATCTTGTAATATTTTACAGCTGTGAGTTTTGGTGCTGAAGATTCAGTGTTGAAACATCTGTCAGGAGAATAAAACATCTGAATAATAGCAGCATTACATTTATAGGATGTGCAAACAAACGATGAAACACGTGATGTAATTCTATTTCATCTGGGAGATTTGTATCAGTATAAGCAGACAGCTAATTATTTTGAATGTCTCTGGGCCACACAATGCTGTCGCAGCCGAATATTTCCAAATTTCCACAGGCGTGCACGCACCCACCCACACATACGCACAAACACAGACATACAATGTCAAACCTAAAGACATACACACATAATCACACATACAAACACACAAACAAGGAAGCACGCAACTCAAGGAAAAACATGGCTACACCAAAACTTAATATGACACAAGAACACACAGCTATGTATTGCAAAATCTGAGTAGCCTTTATTGGTTTCACATTTTTTGCAGTTTTTTGGTGATATTGCAGTCATATGAACATTGTATAATCAGTCAAACCAATTTCAGCTTTGAACTGGCAAATAGCATTACAATAAATTCTAAATGACATTGAAGTACTATCCTTTAGTTTATTTTAATTAAAATTTGCGCGAGTTGTGTACAAATTCCATCCCAAATGCTCTAACAGTAAATGAAGGTATTGGCATAAGTTCTCACAGCCACTGTCAGACTTCAATCAACGTTTGTTGCTAATAAGAATTCAAGCAACAACAAAGTTTGGACACTACGTTTATGCTATTTCCTTACACATGAAATACATGATCAATCATGAGAAATGTAGTTAGTCAACGTAACTATTCGGTAGCTATTAGTGCATAACTTAGGTAGTTATTATCATTTGAAACGAAAATAGTTTACGAAGCTGTGCTTAAAAGAATAATCGTGAGCCTTTCTGTACTCATATCTCACCAGCAGCCTTCACATCCTGCTGCTGTTTGGTTTACGTAGATGATCGAGTGTAATATATGAGTACATGAATATACAGTTTATGAAAGTATGATGGCACAAATGTACGCAATACTCCAGTGAACGTAAGCCAAATGTACGAGATTGAAGAGGGTAATACTTTTAGCATACAGCGGATGATAATATATGCTTATTTCATGTCTCTATTCTATAACGACTATCGTCCAACAACGAGAAACGGTTTTAATTAATGAAAATTAACAAACCCAACTAACAATCTAAAGAATTTTCATCTTTCATCACACCGTTCTCAGCTGTGGTTACGAAATAATTAAGTTGCAACCAGCCCATGGGAACAATTTTTTCTTTCACTTGGCAATGGGCATTATAATGTCGGAAAAAACAGTACAAACTACTTTTTTAAATACTAATGCACGTGGCTAATTTAATTCAAACAATTTCATTTGCTTATTTACATACATAGTATGCATGTTCAGTTGTTTTCAGTCCTGCGCAGCGAAAACATTGTTTAACGAATTGTTGTATATTTTCTACCTTTTTAAGTGAAGTATTCACCCTGTCTTGTAATTATAGGGGAAGGTATTAATTACTGTGCATGTGAATAAATAAATTATGGTATGATGATAGAGTTCATGTTGCTAACCAAACAAAATAAAAGTTTTTTATGAAGTCGATAATCGCTATTGTTCCAGAAATAAAAAAACGAGATTCGTGCTTAATGTAGTTGAAGGAATCGCTAGTGGATAAAAGAAAAGTCTAACGTATATAAAGAATTTGAGAGATTTTGGACTCGTATGCGTAAATAAAGAAGAGTTAATTAGATTGAGTTCTACAGGACCAAATGTTCGTGAAACGTTAGACATATACACAGTTGTTTTTTGGGGAATGTACAGTGCGCAGGCACCGTAAATGAAGAAGTTAAAGCGAGTGCTGTGAACAGTGCAAAGACATACGTGAAGGAATTTGCCGACTCGACTATATAGAAAGCGAAGAATAAGTATCCCGTCAAGTTTGTAATTGTGATGAGGCTGGATTACTTAGATGGAGAAGACAATGACTAGACGTATACGAATGAAGGAAGGCTAACACTTTACGCTGTGCTGACGTAAGTTTTTATTTTAGACTCAAACCGCTTATCATTCAAGATTTTAACATGGCTAACAAGAACTAGATTTTTGAACAGGCTCATTGAAGTGTGTGACCAAATTATGAACATTATCTTACGAATGACTGTTTCAATAGGAATTGTCTTTTGCTATTAGACAATGCTACTGCACATCCATAGGGTTTAGAAGGAATCTAAATAAGGAATATGATATCGAGGTAAAATTTTTTCCTCTCAGAGCAAATATAATTTTGTTGCCAATGAACTAGCAGGGTGCACACAAAATTGATATTTTTCCTCTCATTTCAAGTCAAAAGTGAAAAAAATTTGAATTCGTGATTTGTGGAAACACTTATGTGACATTTAACACCATTTATTTAATGGAGAAAGCTTAAAATGATGTCACTATGTACGTCCTTACAATCCACCTCGGGCCTCATTGTGCCCCAAATAGGGATTTGAAGAGGCTTGGAGAAAGACATCAGTAGTTGGTGGAATTGTTACCGTAGGCAACAGAAGTGGATCCCAATTTTTTCTGTCATTTTCTCCTCTACCCAATTTAGCCATCCAGATTTTCCTTTACATGTGTAAAAGAGGAAAGAGTAGTCATAGCACACTCTGACCATCTATTCATTAATCTTAAAAATGTGCATTTATACTCATAAAGTATAGTTGCGCACTAAAGCAGACAGATAACGGTTAGTAACAACTATCTGCATTACCTCAGACATGAGAAAATATATCTGAGATATGTTTTATCGCTAATTGGCAATGTAATTATTTTATCCCTGGTAGGTTCAAATTTCCCCTCTGGGGAAATTTCTCCCAATTTGGGACTCACTGCGTGACATACACGCAAAACATACATCACTAATTGATGTTCTGACTGCGTTTTTGTTTGTTTTCGACTTCGATCTCTTAATTTTATTTGAACATCTTTTTCATGTGCTCCAGCATATTGAATTTCACCTATACTTATTTTTGGGATTGCTGTCTTGAAATAGGGAAAACTTTTCATTACATTCTGTGAATGATGAAATAGTTTCCCCACATTACGTACATACGTGCATCTATTTGTTTTTGATGGTTTCTCTTCTCGACTGTAAGCGAAATGCAAACGACGTGAAACGTGTTCCCTATTTATGTATCAAACTTTTATTGATTATTTTAGAATTTTAAGTATCAGGTGTTCCTAGAAATTCTGCCCGATTTTGATTTATGCGTAATTCAACATTATTTTGGAACTAGTAGCCTTATTCGTAAAAATTCACGTGTTTTTTTAATTGTTTAGTTTGATTTGCCAGTGGACGCGAGCTGTGCGAAGAAGTTTCCACATTAAAGGATGTGCTTTTGGTACCCACAGAACAATGATTACAATACATACCGAATTTTCTCCTATCTAAATCCTATAATAATATAATGTTTAATTTAATTATTTAAAATTTAATTTAATTTAATTAATTAAAATATAATATATAATCTGATAAGTTCCTTAATCAGAAAAATGATTGCGACAAAGTTGATTCCCAAAAACTGAAAAAAATGTACTTCTAATGAATTAGATCTAATTAAAAAGGTGAAAGTTTACCGGATGTATGGTGATAATTATTTAAAATTGGGATTTTACTGGACTGGTGACACTCAGATGCCTTCTGCACTGTGTGTTATGTGCGGCCAGACTCTGTCCAGTGAAACAATGGTGCCAAGTAAGTTGAATAGGCACTTCACTACAAAACACCGAGTCTTCAAAATAAAAGTATTAAGTATTTTGAAAGGTTGTTGCAATCAAATTCAAAGCAAAGTAAACTGTTTCAGAAAACAATGGCTGTGTTTGAAAAAAGCTCAAGTATCATCTTATGAGGTGGCAGAATTTATTGTTGTTAATTCAAAGTATCATGTCCTTGCCAAAACAGTACTCCTACGAGCGTGCAAAAAGGGGTCGAAACTATGCTTGGTAACAATGCTGAAAACGAAATTAGTAAAATTCATCTTTCAAATAACTCAATTCACAGGAGGATTCTCGAGCTGTCAGATAACATCGAGAAAAGCGTAATAGCCAAACTTAAAAGCAGATTGTTTGCGTTACAAATCGATGAATCTACTGACATCAGTAATTATGCGCTGTTAATTGCATTCATGCGTTTTATTGATGATGATGTCATAATTAGGAAAATTTCTTTTCTGTGAGAAGTTTTCCACAACTACTAGAGGTCAAAATGTTTTTGACATATTGTCGTCATACCTTGAAAAGCATGGCTTATCATGGGACTCGTGTGTGGGAGTGTGTACTGATGGAGTCTTGGTTAATCCTAGCATCGTGCGAACTCATTGTTTTTTGCATAGAGAAGTACAGTTTTCAAAGATCACTCAAAATGAACTGAAGGATGTATTAAATCAAATCATCGAAATAGTAAATTGCATTAAAACACGGCCCATGAGGTCTAGAATATTTGAGATGTTATGCAAGGATATGAATTCTCAAAACGTTCGGCTGCTATTCAAAACTTCAAAAAGAACTTTTCTCCTTCTTTGAGAAAGAAAAATATGATCGATTTTGCAAAGACCTTAGTAATGACTTGTGGATGTCCCAACTTGAGTATTTAAAAGAGATATTTGGCCAACTAAATTCTTTGAACACCGAAATGGAAGGTAAAAATGAAAACGTTCTAACTTCTACAGATAAATTGGTTGCTTATAAGAAAAAAAATTGTGGAGGAACAAAATCATGGCAGGCAATTTGGATATTTTGCCATTAATATAGAAAACTCGCAATAAAAAGATGATTCCTATTATTAGTGAACATCTTACATGCTTAGCAAAGCAAATTAATGAATACTTTCTCTCTATCAGCATTGATGAGTATGATTGGATTCGCAGTCCCTTTGTAGATTTGGCTGTTACCAGTCCGATTAATTTTGAGTTGAATGAAGAAGAAGAAGAATTAGCAAGTCTTTCCAGCGATCGAGTACTGAAATTGAAGTGTGCTCAGTTACCGTTAGACTCCTTTTAGATTTCGGTTATGGAAAAGTACCCTTCAGTTGCCAAAAAACTATCAAGATTCTGTTGAAGTTGTCAACTTTTTACTTGTGTGTACAAAGGTTTTCTTATTTGAACAACATCAAAACTAAAAATCGTCTAAGACTTAAAATAGTCGAGGAAAACTTGAGTAAATGCCTCTCTCACGTTCGACCAAATATTAGAGCTGTTGAACAGAAGCACCAGCCTCAAGTTTCATGCTAAAATCTTTACTTCTTTCATATGAGTATCATATCCTCTTTTTTTATTTGAATTCTACTTTAAATACTGTTTGACATTTGGTTTATTGATATAGAAATAGTATATTGGGATATGAAATTAAGATTTATAATTTTTACTTTTTACTTATAACTGATGTACCAAATAATAAAATTCTACTTGTATTTTGTTGTTAAAATCTGCTTAAAAATATACAGAGGCTCAAGTGTTACGTGGAAAAAGGTATTAACAATAAAAGTATAATTTCTCTTCCGACAGTTGTGCCGCCTATAATTGAGAAGTCTGATAGTGTGCCAAAGCTAGAAAAAGGTTGGGAACTATTTATGTAGTTGGTTAAGTTGAATGTAAAGAAAAACGCCGAGGAAAATTGAAGAATGTAGCGTATTTTGATGTTCGTTATTGATTTATAAATAAATTTCTGAATAAAATATTAGACTAGTTTTCGAAACAAGTTTCAGATTTAGTTTCAGGTAAATTGTAGTGTGAAGTTTCGAAAAATTTGATGGTAAAACCATTTAATAGCGGTTGTTGAAGTTAATGTAGGTTTAAATACCATTGCTGTCATTAAAACAATATTTTGAAGGAAGCTAAATAGCTTCTAATTAATTTATTATAAAGCAAGCAAATAATTTGTGACACCAGGCGACAGCTAAAAAATTTTCAGCAACATTAAAATTGACGTCCAGAACTTATTGCGCATTTAGGAAGGACTGACTTCATGAATTTTGACTTGTATTTTTACTGCACGAAGCATGAAACTATATTCTTATGTCAAGGTCACTAAAAAAATTATAGTTATATAAACATCATTTGCCGCATAATTTCAATCTGTAAACAAGAAACAAGATAAGAGTAATTTTGAGTAATTATATAGTAAGTGTTTCATCGTAAATCGTGATTCGGGTCTTGCGTGTCATTAGCGTCGTGCAGAAGTTAGGTAAGGACAAGTTTTTTGAAAATAAAAGACGTGCACAGTCGATAAAAGAGATTTTTTTAGGGTATAACGTTCGTAAAACTTTCTTGACAAGGGTTCGGGTAAAAAGAGAACTAATTATGAAAATGAATGAACACAAAAATCAAAAATTCTCAATTTAGAAAGCCTTTATTATCAAAAAAACACAAATGTTCATGTGTATGCATTCATAAAGATCAAACCTCGTGAAATTAACAGGGTAGAATTGAAAGAAGTCTAGCCAAATCGACGTAACAGCTATTGATGTCTCATGATTTAGTACGTCTACAACCCAAATGAACAAATATGTCTTCGCCGCTTGTGTGCACTGAAAAATTCTCAAGATTCATTACCTTATCCAAACAAAAACGAGAACTCCGAGGAGCACCTACTTTCCCGCCTAGAGCTAAAACTGTGACAATATTTCACCTAAAAAACTTTGAAAATCCAAGCCTTTCAATAAATCAGTTTCAAAATTTTTAGTTTAATTGAACTAATTATATATTTCCGAAACAAATATCACTAAAACAATGAAGTTTATCAAATGCACTGTGTTTAGGAAACACATGATTGCATTTAGAAACATTAAGTGCTCAGGATTTCTTTTAATTTCCAATGCTAAGAATTTTCATTAATTTCTTGCTTCTATTGGTATAACGAACAAATTACAGTGGTGATCAAAACTGTAAGGTCATGAATAATTTTCAATACATTTTGATCAGATGGGCCCCAACTTTGAAACTTTTATACGAATGCGAAAGAAAAAACACATTTGTTTAAATTATTGTGCGAGTTTACTCTGAAATTTTAATTATATCAATAAATATGGTAAAAATATAAGATATCACATAAAAAGTTCGAAACTATAATGCCACCTTCTTTTTTTCAATTGTCAAAAAATTTGTGACTAATTTTTGTTCAAAATTTTACCGAAATAATTTATCTGGCATGCTTAGGGGGAAAAATTATCGAAGAAAGAACAAGGAAATACTTTGATCGCAAGGAAACTGGGTTAAGTAACAGAGAAATTGAAAGGATAATTGACAGATGTCAAGAAACAATCGACAACTTTTTGAAAAACTAGAAGCATGTAATACTCTTCATGCTAGTGGCAGACCCAAAGTTTTATCGCCAAAAAATGAAAAACCTATTTTGACGGTTCTCAAGATAAACAGAAGGACGTCTGTTGGACAACTAAGAGCAGAAACCTATGTAGATGGTTCCGATTCAACCATAAATAGGATTTAATATAAAAATGAAATTCGTAGAAAGAAAAATGAAAAGCTGACAGAAGCTATCCAAAAACCATGCAACAAGTCGTTTGTAATTTGGCAAAGAACATCAACCTTGGGCTGGAAAATAGATATCAGTGATATTTAGTTACAAAAAAAAATGTTTTCTTCGATGATCTCGATGGATTCATATATTACTAGGCATCGAAAAATATGTTTGAAATAAACTTTTTTTGGAGTCAGAGTGCAGTGGCGGTAATATAGTGTGTGGATCTATCTTCTTAGAGGGCAAACTGCTGTTCATCATTATGAATGGGAAGTTCAATGCCTCATGATATTTAAAAATGCTAGATGAAGCCTGTCTGTTTGAGGAGGGAAGAAAGCTATTTGGAGAGAACTTTGTGTTCCAGCCGGACAATGCACCAATCCGTACCGTAAAAGCTTCAAATGTCTTTTTTGATGGGAAGGGCATTAACGTCCTGTCATGGCCAGCTCGTAGCCCCGACAATAATCCCATTAAAAATGCATAGGGGTGCCTCAGCCGTGAGGCTTACAAGTATGGCAAACAATATGACTTTAATATATATATATATATATATATATATATATATA
>VCRD01000976.1:170197-192639 GCA_006783055.1 Trinorchestia longiramus | reverse complement strand
CTACTCCCTCCTACTCCCTTGCTCCTACTCCCTCCTACTCCCTTGCTCCTACTCCCTCCTACTCCCCCCTCTTCCTTCCCCACACGTGGGAGCAGCAGCTCCACGTGATCGGGCTGGGAGGTTTGATCACGCGTGTGACCGCACGTGTGACCGCACGTGGGATTGCACGTGGGAGACTCGCAGCTCACTCTTCTTGTTCTTCTTCTCTTTTTTCCCCTGTTTTTTTATTTGTTAGTTTCTGTTTCGCAGTTGTCTAATCTAATACTAAGAATGACCGTCCTGTGTTTATATATTTATTTATTTATTTATGTTTCGTGTCACTTTCAAAAAAATTAGAGAGATCCAGAGTCTTATATACTCGAGTCCGTATCGTGGATACCGAGTTCGGCGGGGTATTGCCCTATGATTCAGGTACATTGTACCCGAATATGACACGAATTGCAGAGTCAATTGCAGCAGTAGAAAACTAAGTGTCTTAGTTTTCATTAGGAATCTTGTCATTAAAGAAATACTTAATTAAAACGTTTGTCCTTTGTAAATATATACAAAACGAAATATATTGCGTTGCGTTCTTATATGTAATTTTATTTAATATCTTTCCAACAGTGTTTGCCATCATTTTTGATGGCACGGGTACACTAGTTTAATCAGGTTTTTTATATCTTGCTTCCCATCATCTATTGAGTTATTCAGATGCACTTATCCATTATGAGTAAAATATGGATGTAGGAACAAACTCGTAGGGTGTTTTTGGCTGGACATGCACTAGTCATGCTGTAGCCCTGAGGTGGCTAACCCTTTGCATACCATGCGCCACTTGCCCTATAATATAAGATCAGATGCGCCAATTTTACACAAAATTATGAGAGTACATGAGGTTATTAAGCATATTAAAAAACATTAATTTATCCCCTCCAGCACAGAGGCAATGTGCCATCATTAATCGTTCAATGCGGCGCATGTGGCACATGCGCCGCATGTTGGCCACCACTGCAGTCTAGGCCCAGAATTCTGAAGGAATGGTTCAGGTAATTGAAAATGGAAACCAGGTTAAATATCAGATTCACTACGACCAGGACTAAAGTAGGGCGGGTTTAAAACTAATTTTTTATCCACTTACTACTACTGGTGCAATACTACCACTCTCCATCACTGCACCACCACTCCACTACCACCACCAGCAATACTACCACTCCTTGCACCACTCCACCACCACCAATACTACCACTCCTTGCACCACTCCACCACCACCAATACTACCACTCCTTGCACCACTCCACCACCAATACTACCACTCCACCACCACCAATACTACCACTCCTTGCACCTCAGCTGAATGAAAATAAATATTATGAGGTGAATTGGTGCATTCACTTTCATAAATAGTCGTTCTTACTCACTGTGAGAGTATTGAAGAAATCTTATGAACTGTCTCGGTATTATTTTTACTATTTATTTTATTCCTGAGATATCTTCATTCTTAATAGAAACTGACTCACTCGTGAAAATTCGCGTGCTTTTTACTGAAAATTTTTGTTTGATTTGCCAGTGGACGCGGGCTTTGCGAAGGAGTTTCCACACTGAAGACTGTGACTTTGCTATCCACAATACAATGCTTACAATACATGTATACCCTACCGAATTTCCTCCTATCTAAATCCTTAAGAGCGTCACAGAGAGACGAACCAACCAAGCAAGTAAGCAACATACTGCGTATCTATCAACATATATAATAGACAATGTATCTCTTTCTCTCTCTCTCTCGCTCTGTATCTGTGTGTGTCCGTCCCATTACTTCCTATCTATTACTGAAGAAAATTATTGAACTGAAATCAAAACGGGTATGTGTGTATTATAAGCATTGTATTGTGGATACAAAAGGCGCTGGTTCACTATAAAAGACTCCACTTTTTCTGTTCTTAGTTTTCTTCTCTTACACGGCTATGTTATCGGTAAATGCAGTACAGACTAGAAGTTCTGTATATATTGATGAAAAATATTCACGGGTAAAACTGTAAAATGTATTTTATTTCATAGATCCTTAATTTTATCGCTTTTAAACCAAGGAATTTCAACGGATACTATCTGGGCCATGTTATCGGTAGATAAGAGGCAGAGAGGAATCTCTGAATGAAATTAATAAGTATTCATTTAAAACACAATAATTTGTTGTAAATTTTATACATTTATCTATACATTAATTTCAAATTAGTCAAATCTAAATCGTGGAATTTTCACGGGAACTGTCTAGTTATTATATAGTGAGATGAGTGCGTTCAAATGTTGCATCATGTTGGTTCAGCGTCTGCATTATGTGAACAGTCCTGGAGGTATACAAGTTTTTCTGAATGCCAAGTGTTCTCAGCTGTGGACCTTTGTATTCAATTACACTCGCAGGAATTCAATTTCACTCGCAGGAAATTCAATTTCAATATATGAAATTTGATGACTTTATATGCACCAAATTAAAGTAAATTCCCTAAAAACAAGTTGTATATGCCTGGTTACGGACTTGCTTGTATTAACTTAGTTGGAATATATTTCTGTGGTGCTGTAACTCAACGAGTCCTATACAACCATCACTAGTCGGAATTCGTTGGACTCGCCCTGAGTTTTTTGCGATTATTTAATGTTAATGGACATCAATTTAACAATGTGCATTTCCGTATGAATATTATACTTCAGTGCCCTGTACGTGCAGTTGTGTTTTATTTATTCTGTGCCTGACGAGTAGCTTGCTTGAGACAGCAGAACTTCGTTCACTATTTTGTTCCATCCTTTCTTCATTTTTTATTCCGTCACACGCGGGGTCGCTGCTGCCCAGAGGCATGTGTGCGGCCTTGCGTTCCACAGGATGGCGCGCACGACCACTGCTCAGCCTGCAGGTTTTTGCCCTTTTTGCAGCGGACAATGGAGGTTTGTGGGCCATTCAGGAGTGCTGCATGCAGTGCATCGTGAGTGGTGCATGCAGTGCACCGTGAGTGGCGCATGCAGTGCACCGTGAGTGGCGCATGCAGAGTGCTGGGAGTAGCGCATGCAGAGTGCCAGGAGTGGTGCATGCAGAGTGCCAGGAGTGGTGCATGCAGAGTGCTGGGAGTGGCGCATGCAGAGTGCCAGGAGTGGCGCATGCAGAGTGCTGGGAGTGGTGCATGCAGAGTGCTGGGAGTGGTGCATACAGAGCCCTCCGTATGACAAGGACATCGGCCTGCTGGATGCAGAACACGTTTACGTGAGGCGACTGGAACATTGTAGGATTGTTTGGTTATTAAAATAAATTCAAGTTTTGTTGGTTGGCTAGTTATATAGTCAAGGGGGAACTTTCTAGCGAAAATTGGTTTTGGGCGTTCGTAGCCATAAAAGGAAAGTTTAGAGACACCTATGAAAGTCAGGAAGGTTTTTTGAAATGAATTTTTGTTTTTGATCAAATGATGTGTGGATGCGTGTAGCCTCTGCATGCAAATCACAGCTTTGTATTGAAGTTAATTTGAATATATGAATAAAATCTATTACGTCTACAGGCGTCGCCTATTTTATACGACATGAAGGACTTCTTCCACAGCGAGGCTATGGTTGGGACTTTTATTGTATAATATGTGACTATTACAATGAATGCACTTCTATAAAAAATACGCGACGCCTGTTGGATTTGGCTCGTTCCTATTGCATTATTGTATTCTAATTGATCCAGTGGTGGAAGCCTCCAGCTTGCCGTACGGTGGTCGGTGCACAGTAAAATTAAGTCAAGAACGTAAAGTGTTTTCTTATTTTCAAACTGTACATATGATGCTATTTTATTTCCTTTTATATTTTGGTCTTGCTTGCACAATATTCGTTTCCTATTTTATTACGATTATATAAATACAATTTTTCAGACCTGCTATTGTAAATCTCAGTGTGTTGGATTTAAAACACGTTTAATTGTTGTTTAACGACACCCGAAACTTAGCAGAGGGTTCAGTAAATGGTTCAGTAATTTATATTTTATGTACTTAGTGAGTGTTAGGCACATTTATCCCCAGTAGTTTTTAGCAAGAAACCGAAAAACACCTGGAAGCATTCTACTGAATTATGCATAAGTGGGAAGCCAAAAATTAGGTTATTTCAACGAGACAATGAACTGAGGAATTGAGTAGGACAATTCACGAGATGCCCGCTATCAGGAACACATTTCCCGTCAGTCTGAATCCTTTCAAGTGTGGTCGTACACATTTCATACCTTAGTTTAATGCTTGGTGGTACAGATAGCATACCACTTTTCAAAATTAAGTTCCTGTGCTGCTCAGCAGCTAAAAATTTGTACCACTTTCATAAATGTAAGGGAACATCCCTATGAATTTATAAATTTTCCAGCATGTCACACATTTCTTTCCATCAAATGCATGAGCCTGAAAAGGTCAACAATTGACCCATGGGGAAATGGTTGCCGCCAACACGAGCAAGGGTTGGAGGCGTGCAGGTGTTATCATTATTGCTTTTCTTCAAAATCATGGACGACTTGAACTGCCCTTGCTGACAGTGGGTGTAATGGACCACCTACAGCGGCCTCGCAGCACTGCCCAGTTGGGTTGGGTTGGGTTTTGTGTTCATTATTGTCTATTATGGTGTTGTCTTTTTTTGTCTTCAATGGTGTTCTATAATGGGGTCTTGTGACTATTATTGTCTATAGAGATACTGGCCATAAGGGAGTCTTGTGTCTATTATCTATAAAGATGTTTTCTATGACAAGGTGTAGTGTCTATTATCGTCTATGATGATGTTGTGTCTATCATTGTCTATAAAGGTGTCGTGTCTATTATTGTCTATGAAGGGGCTTTCTGTGAAGGGGGTGTTTCTATTATTATCTATAAAGATATTTTTTATACCATGGTCTTGTGTCTATTATTGTCTATAGAGGTGTTGTCTATTATTTTGGTTGAAGGAACACCATGAAGTTCGTGTGAAGATTGACATAGTCGATTTATCTTGCTGAACTGATATTGCATTACTTAAAGTGATCTTGCAATAACCCGTGCATTACTTGAAGTGATCTTGCAATAACCCGTGCATTACTTGAAGTGATCTTGCAATAACCCGTGCATTACTTGAAGTGATCTTGCAATAACCCGTGCATTACTTGAAGTGATCTTGCAATAACCCGTGCATTACTTGAAGTGATCTTGCAATAACCCGTGCATTACTTGGAGTGATCTTGCAATAACCCGTGCATTACTTGAAGTGATCTTGCAATAACCCGTGCATTACTTGAAATGATCTTGCAATAACCCGTGCATTACTTGGAGTGATCTTGCAATAACCCGTGCATTACTTGAAATGATCTTGCAATAACCCGTGCATTACTTGAAGTGATCTTGCAATAACCCGTGCATTACTTGGAGTGATTTTGCAACAACCCGTGCATTACTTAGCGTAGGGACAAGGTTACGCTGTGAGGAGCTGGATTACAATACGCATGCGGAGGTGCTTCATAGTAGATGCCCGTCGTAAAACCTTCTATTGCTCGGACTCAGTTTCACATGTTCCTGAAACATTAATATCAGTCTGGTTTGTATTATATTCCAATAGGTCGAGTGCATGAAATCAAGTTGTTTCAATAGGTTCAGTGGATCAAATCCAGTTGTTACAATAAGTTTGCACCAAATCAAGTTATCAATCAATAGGTCGAGTTGAGTGCACCAAATCCAGTTGTTACAATAACTTTGCACCAAATCAAGTTATCAATCAATAGGTCGAGTTGAGTGCACCAAATCCAGTTGTTACAATAAGTTTGCACCAAATCAAGTTATCAATCAATAGGTTGAGTTGAGTGCACCAAATCCAGTTGTTACAATAGGTTGGGTTCACGAGATCCAGATTATGTCTCGATGAGAGTATGCCGTCTTCGATTACTATAACAGCGCTCGCTGCTCTCAAAAATGTCGATTTCATCACTTGATAGCTCTGTCACGACTGGTGCTGCGCCTTCGGTCCGCACGATTTTTCAAGCACTGACCGTGGGGAAATGGGTACATTTCGAATTTAATTTTCATAGGTCAATATCGAGTTGATGTGGTACTTCAGAGCCGCTGTACAGCGGGAGCCAAGTAGATAATAAAAAATATTTCCGCTCCATGCCATTTTTGAGGCGTTCTACTGAATTCATACGAGTGCGATTCCACATCAATTTGGGACTGGAAGGGTTTAAAATTCTTATTTTTTTCAAATGCATCCAAGGGATACAAAATAAACAAATAAATCGTGATCAAACTCTGTTTCAGCAAAGCTTCCACTCGTGTGAACGATTTCAAGTTGCAGAGGTAACTTCCTCGAGAAGTATCTTCTTCTAGAGAAGGACTGAGGTATAAAGAACCAAAATAAAAGTATCAAATTGAGTGAGGGGGCTGCAGTGTCACTGATACCTACACATTGAGTCACTGGGACCAGGCTGCTTGAAGAATTCAATAGCCTACAGGCAAACATGATTCGGTTGCTTTGTGAGCGCAGTGTACCCGTACGCTTGTACACACGCACATTTTTGTACACCAGCGGATTACACACGCACACTTGTGTACACCAACGGAGTGTACACCAGCGGAGTGTACATGCACACTTGTGTACACCAGCGGATTACACACGCACATTTTTGTACACCAGCGGATTACACACGCACATTCAGTGTACCCGCGTTTTAGTGCATGCATCACCTGCATCTCTCAAACACGTGTGTCGCAGAGCTTCTCATTCCTACACTTTTGTTCAGACTTACGCTAAAAATAAAAACAAAATTCCACGCTAGGTTTGTGAGTAATGGAATTTTGCATTACTTGAGTATGCACACTTTCTTATCTCGTGCTGTGTTTTTCTTCTCATTTTGCTCGGCAATTTCTCTTCTGGCTTGCCGATTGAATTTAATTACGTCAAATTTTAGTGTATGGTGCGTGTTTAAATGATATAAAATTTTAAAATAAAGGTTTTCTCACTTTTTAAATCGTTTGTGAGCTGCCAGCATTGCTTGTCCTTGGTGGAAAGGGAGAGATGAAGCGGTTCCTGTTGTGCGTCAATTTTGACTAATCAACTCAAAAAAATAACCACAAATAAGACACCAGGTAAAAAACATGAGATGAAAAACGATAGGTAACTAGAAAAGGACACAAGGTAACGAGAATTGGACATTAGATAACTAGAAAAGGATATGAAGTATCGAAAAGTGGACACACGATAAACTGAAGTGGGCATAAGATGACCAGAAAGGGACACAAGATAACGTAAAGTGGACGTGAAATAACGAGTAAAGGACATGAGGTAACGATAAATGGAACTAGGTAACTAGAATATGAAACTACATATGTAACAAGAAATGGACATTAGATAACTAGAGAAGGACATGTGATGGAGAGAAGTGGACATGAGATAATTAGAAGTGGATTTGGGATAAGGGGAAGTGGTTTTGGGATAAGGGGAAGTGGATTTGGGATAAGGAGAAGTGGATTTGGGATAAGGAGAAGTGGATTTGGCATAATTAGAAGTGGATTTGGGAGAAGGAGATGGGGATTCGGGATAACGAGAAGTGGAACTATGTAACAAGAAGTGGACTTTAGTTAACTAGAAGTGGATTAGGTAGGGATAACGAGAAATGAAACTCTAGTTAAGTAGAAGAAGAGACGAGGATAGCAGTGTCTGGAGTGCAGGTGGTTGGTGTGTGGCAGGTCTCAGTGGTGTAGCAAGTGCTGCTTCCAGCGTCACGGCCAGCACACGAGCTCTGCTGGCCAGGATGTTGTGATACTGCGTCCGCTTGCTCAGTGTGTGCATCTCCTGCCAGTGTGTGGAGACCAGTATGTGTGGAGACCAGTATGTGTGGAGACCAGTATGTGTGGAGACCAGTATGTGTGGAGACCAGTGTGTGGGAACCAGTGTGTGGCGCCCAGTGTGTGTGAAGACCAGTATGTAACGATCAGTATGTGGGAACCAGTGTATGAAAACCAGTATGAGGGAACCAGTATGTGTCGGGCTTTGCTCTTTCTACTGCATGTGTACCCATCGCCGGTGCTTAGAATCTGTGTCTAATGAGTTGCTGCTGCTCTTATTACCGCTGCTCTTATTACCGCTGCTCTTATGACTGCTGCTCTTATGACTGATGCTCTTATGACTTCTTTTGTTGCTGTAATCACTGTTATTATTTTTTATTGCGGGTATAACTGTTGTTGTTATTGCGGTTCCTGGTGCTGTTATTTTTTAGTGGTAATTTCCGTTCTATTTTAGAGGTTTTTCCTGTTGATGACTTTCCTGTTCATGCTAAAATTGCCCCTGACGCATCAGTAGTTAAGGCGCTTCTGTTCCTTTCATCAAAATTATTCTTATTTTACTGCGCTCATGGTAAGCATTCTAATTTTAATTAAAATTTGCAATATTGTTTCCAATATTATTAAATGTATTGGGAGCCTCCTTCATCCTCCTCGTTTGAACTAACAAAATTTTATGCCATTTTCAGCAGTACTTCACAGTGTCCCTCGTGCTCGTCATTTTAGGATGCAAAAAAAATTCAATATCGGTCTAGCGATTTAGCTTCAATTTTGAAACGTTTAGTAAATATCTGATAAATGGAAGTTTAAGTGTCACTTGTTTATACAAGTTTATTTAAATAACTAGGAAATTATATCAACGGCAAAAACTATATTTATTTGCTGTTTAAACTGCGAGTGAATGTGCGCAAAGATAATTGTAATGCTTGATTTTTCTGACCTGTGCTTTATCAACTAGTAAACGTTATTTCAAACTACTAAGCATGTGGTTAATGTATGTGTCCATGCGTATTAATAACTAGTGCTATAGAGCTATGCGTGTGTGTCCTTGGCAGCGTGTAACGCCCTCACTACTTTAAACCATTTCCAGTCTGCCGTGACACATTTGTCCCAGCACAAATTTAAACAAGTCTGGAGGGTCAAATATGTCCCCAAAACACGCTGAGTTACATTGAAACAGACCATTATAGCTTCAACACTCTTTGTACAACTTCCTCTGTGAACTGAGGCTGCATTGCATCACGCAGTAACCGTCAGTTGCAGAGATACTGCTGTCAAAGGAAGAGGAATCAATTACCCGAAAGCCGTCTCGAAACGGTTAACCCTTTCAGTAGTACAGGTACACCTCAGTCCCAGCTCATTGTCTTCTTAATCCGTATATTGTTATTTTTTTTAGCTGGGCACTCAGATGTCTCGTTCCTTGAACACCATTTCTGAAATTGATTACTGACTTTTTTTGCTATTCTTACCTAGACGTCAACAACACAGTTGACAAACTTAATGACTTGGATATCTAGGTGTAAACAACACAGTTGACAAGGTTTATGACATCGTCATCTAGGTGTAAACAACAGTTAATACATTGTATGACATCGTCATCTAGGTGTAAACAACAGTTGATAAATTTTATGACACGACATCTAGGTGTAAACAACACCGTTAAGTGACTATGACATTGACATCATATGTGTAAACAACACAATTGTCAAAGTTCTCATCGAACTCGGTGAGTTAGGCTTAGGACTGATGAGGACTTAACGGGTTAAAGAGATTGGTGTGAAGCAGCGGACGTTCATTGTTAACATGTAATTGGCAGGTGTGTGTGTGTCGCTTGGTGAGTCAAGCTTTTCCGCTTTATTGTTCGCATCATCCGCTCTATATTTTACAGAGAATGGACTTCAGGATCTGCTTCTTTTCCTTAGCTCCGCAGTACACGGAACACTTGAGTGAAATAACGAACTCTCTTGAAGCTGTCGATACGCGTGTTATATGTAGATTGTAGTGAATCAGGTGTGTTGTGTTGTGTGTGTGTGGTGCGTTGTGTGTGTGAGGAATGTTCTGTGTGAAGAACTCGTGTTCAAAGAGCGTTTGAGGAAAAATCTCGTAGAAATTCCGCCTTAGCTTGTCACGAGAGGTGCTTTCACCACCGGGCGGTAGGCTACCCTGCCTAGCTCTGTCAGAAGGTTATGCTTCACGTCAGTGCTGGTCCTGGGAAAGTTTCTTGGAGATGCCGACCACACGACCTTTGAACCGTCAACTCTTGCGTGCTGATGGAGGTACAGTGCACGTGCGAGACTAACGATACGTGATCCGGGACTTCTTGGACGCGCGCTAGGTGCAATGTGCGATTATTTATACGATAAAATGATTGATATTATTATACGCTGTGACTGCGATGTGCGCTGTATGTGGTGCGCGGAAACTTACTACATGTTCACGTTATTTTACGAGTCGCAATCAAAGTGTTAAATAATTGTTTAATTACAGGTCATTGTAAAGGAATACTTGTTAGGTATAAATAACTGATAATTATTTAAGCTATCTGATTTAATACATGAATTACATGATGGGTACCATTACAGACTTAATTATTAGGTCAGGATTGTGACGTGTAGCACGTGCGTAAAAATACTACGATCCGTGCGTCGTCCGTGAACCTCACGTGAGGACGTGATTGTAGTATTGTTCTGAGTGACCAGTACAGCATGGGGGGAGCCTGGATGGGTTCCCGTAATTTCAATAGATTCTGAACAAGATGTACGTACTGGTAATGGTAATGATCTACAGCATGCGTAGCTGAGTCGTAGCGAGGGGCTATAGATCTTTCAGAACTACTGGTGCTCCTTTTAACACGTTAACCGCCATGCCTGATATCAGAGATTTGTCACTACCGCCACGACTTTACCATTTTACGACTTTATCATTTAACCTTCCGTAAATATTTTAAATTAATTTTTGAAAATAATTATTAAAAATTTGGAAATGTACCACCGGTGGTACATGCGGCCGTAAGTGAAATCCTCAAATGTACCACCGGTGGTACATGTGGCGGTTAACGTGTTAAGAACCGCTGGCGCTGCTGTGAACCACTACGCTCTCTTTAATGAGAACCACTACGCTCTCTTTAATGAGAACCACTGCGCTCTCTTTAATGAGAACCACTGCGCGCGCTCTCTTTAATGAGAACCACTGCGCGCGCTCTCTTTAATGAGAACCACTGTGCGCGCTCTCTTTAATGAGAACCACTGCGCGCGCTCTCTTTAATGAGAACCACTGCGCGCGCTCTCTTTAATGAGAACCACTGTGCGCGCTCTCTTTAATGAGAACCACTGCGCGCGCTCTTTTTAATGAGAACCACTGCGCACGCTCTCTTTAATGAGAACCACTGTGCGCGCTCTCTTTAATGAGAACCACTGCGCGCGCTCTCTTTAATGAGAACCACTGCGCGCGCTCTCTTTAATGAGAACCACTGCGCGCGTTCTCTTTAATGAGCACCATTGCGCGCTCTCTTTAATGAGCACCATTGCGCGCTCTCTTTAATGAGAACTACTGCGCGCGTTCTCTTTAATGAGAACTACTGCGCGCGTTCTCTTTAATGAGCACCACTGCGCGCGTTCTCTTTAATGAGCACCATTGCGCGCTCTCTTTAATGAGAACTACTGCGCGCGTTCTCTTTAATGAGCACCACTGCACGCTCTCTCTTTAATGAGAACCACTGCCCGCGTTCTCTTTAATGAGAACCACTGCGCGCGTTCTCTTTAATGAGCACCATTGCGCTCCCCCGAGCACCAGGTCATCACGTCTTGTGCAAAAAAAGACATCTAAACGTTTATTTCGAGAACAGACAAAGTTTTAAATTGAAATGAGCATTAAAACCTTCACAGTATAATATTCCGCGTTATTTACCGCAGATATCTTTTATGACTGTTAGTGAGACGAGTTTTATTGAGGTAGAGATTTAGTTGAGCGCCTGTGGTACTAGACATACTTCAGACGCACACGCTTCTACAACACTCGTGTTCACAGGCATCTCTAACCCGTTCGTTGTCACATTGATACATACCTAGTGTACCGCTTGCGGGTACGAGAAAATTAGAAAAAAATATATTTACCCCCAAACTACCAGAAAACACCTAAGAAACAAGGAAACAACATTTAAAATCCACTTACCCGGTTTAAATGTTTCCCGTGGGCTTTTTAACTCCTCCCTGGTTGACATGAAAAACCAGTGGTAATTAAAAAAATTCCCTGGTTGACATGAAAAACCAGTGGTAATTAAAAAAAATTCCCTGGTTGACATGAAAAACCAGTGGTAGTTGAAAAAAATTTCGTCAATTGACGTGGAAAACCAGTGTTAATTAAAAAATTCCCTGGTTGATATGAAAAACCAGTGGTAGTTGAAAAAATTTCGTCAATTGACGTGGAAAACAAGAAATGGGTTAACCATGAAGTACTAGTCCATAACACGAGCAACAAACAGGCTTGTTTTGAACTACTCTGCTTCGATGGAATTTAGTATTTAACGCTAAATGCTGTTTCTTATCGACAAAATACGATTATGGCGGCGTTTATGTGATTTTACCCTCACTAACTGTTACAAACGAAAGTATCGCATATTCTCAGTTTAGATAATGTGTCACTTGTGCAGCTGAAATACACGGCAGTGTCAAGTATCTTCTGATAATATGTGTACTGTACGGTTCTTTTTCCCTGTTCTTCGGGACTTATTCATTTCCGAGGATTTTCTTCGAGTTTTCTTTAGTTAATACCTTGGGTAATTAGTGGTGGATATCTTTTTGTGTTCAGCATGAAAATCCGTTTGGCTGTTAAATAAACAGCTTAGTTTTTTATGGCAGTTCTTCTGTTCGTGATAAATTTGAAACTATTCACTTTTTCCTTGACATAGTGTTACTCATTATTGGCATCTTCAGTTAGAATACCATGCTGAGTCTCCAGGTAATACTGATCACTACTGTAACTTGTATGTATACCTGCCGTTCATTTCAAAGTGGCAATTCTGGACCTGAAGATCAATTTTCTATGAGAGGTAGACTTTATTTTTGCTTCTACCGTCTCAATAACCTTGCAAGTCAAGCTCGCGTCCGAACATAAAGACCTCGTCGCTTTAATTCCTACATATCGACGGCTGTCTTCAAAAGCCCGCCACTGAACACGCGCTTTTGTGTCCACCAGAAGAAGCAACACGCTTGTCACTGTAATAATTAAGAGGCAACACGCTTGTCACTGTAATAATTCCCCCAATTTTCCAGCTTATTTACAGTTGAGATCCACTGTTTGCTGCGCAGCAGGAGGACACGCTCTTGTGCTTCCCACTCTGGGATGATAAAACTTGTTATTCCTTCCTAAAGCGCGTCTCATCACAGTCATCGCGCAGCATGAAAACGAGGCAGCGAAATTATTTCAACAAGCCATACAGGGAAATGTTCAGCTCCCATTCAATACTAATTCAGATTTACGGTTTTGGTGAAAGTTATTTGCACTCACATTCAATTCTAGTTAAGATTTACGGTTTTGGTAAATGTTTTATTTGCACTCACATTCTATACTACAGGGTGTCTCAAAAAAATGTACTCACACTTCGAATGACGAGAGATCCTTCATTTATGAACATACAGTGAAATAGAATAGCTTCGAATACAGAAGACAAATGTGATTAAATAATCATGTTCGCAAATGTTCGAATTGATGACCATTATTGTCCAGACAACGCTGATAACGCACACCAAGGGATAACGCATGTTAGCAACGGTTAAAGGGTGAGTACACTTTTTTGAGACACCCTGTAGTTTAGATTTACGGTTTTGGTAAATGATTCAGTGGCTCTGATGCTAAACTAATTAATGTTGTTGTGCAGTGGGCGGCACGGTGCACTAGCACGCCCCGCCCTGGCCCACTGGCGGGATGAGGTCCAGCGTCAGTGTGATCCTCTCCAGCCCACCACCAGACACCACGATGAGTTATCCTGACTACCAGGCACACCCTCACCAACACCGCTCCCTGCTTGTGCTCGTTGCTCCTCTTGGTCAGTACAATTGTAATCTACGCTCTATAATAAAACCCTCGTGCTTATACAGGGTGATAACAGCTGTTGTGCATGTACTGTAATAAAACCCTCGTGCTTATACAGGGTGATAACAGCTGTTGTGCATGTACTGTAATGAAACCCTCGTGCTTATACAGGGTGATAACAGCTGTTGTGCATGTACTGTAATGAAACCCTCGTGCTTATACAGGGTGATAACAGCTGTTGTGCATGTACTGTAATGAAACCCTCGTGCTTATACTGGATGATAACAGCTGTTGTGCATGTACTCTTATCAAACCGTCGTGCATATACTGGATAATAAAAGCTGTTGTGCATGTACTCTTATAAAACCGTGGTGCTTATACTGGATGATAAAAGCTGTTGTGCATGTACTGTAATGAAACCCTCGTGCTTATACTATATAATAGAAGCTGTCATGTTTGCATGCTATTTAATAGAAGGTGTCGTGTATGCATGCTATTTAATAGAAGCTGTTATGTTTGTATACTGTATAATAAAAGTCATTGTGGATATATACTGTACAATAAAAGAAGTTGTGCATCTACGCTATGCAATAGAAATTATCATGATGTTTTTATTTATTTATTTATTTATTTATCAATAAATATTCTGTTTCCCTCACTGCTGAATTAGATAGAGGGTATTAATTTTAAATGAGCCATTAGCAAAGAGCTGAAATAAAAGTGTTTATCTAAGGCTAAGTATTGAGTTCGCAATAGTACTGATACACATGTATTACAAGCATTGTATTGTTGGTGCGCAGGGTCGCGCGTCAAGTCCAAGTCTTTCCAGCAGCTGTACGAGCGCATCAGCCGCGTCAGTCACCTGAAGGTGAACGATTCAGGCGGCGCCCAGCGTCCCGTGTGGGTGTCGTACCGTCGTGACTACCCTGTTGAGAATAATGACTGGGGTGACTTCCAGACACACCGTCGGCTGCTGGCCATCATTACTATTGGTGGGCTGAGTCATCGTGGCTTGATGTGGTTGCCTTGTTATGGACTTTATCTCGGCAGGTCTGGACCTTATCTTGGCAGGTCTGGACCTTATCTTGGCAGGTCTGGACCTTATCTTCCCAGGTCTGGACCTTATCTTCCCAGGTCTGGACCTTATCTTGGCAGGTCTGGACCTTATCTTCCCAGGTCTGGACCTTATCTTGTCGGGTCTGGACCTTATCTTGTCGGGTCTGGACCTTATCATGTCATGTCTGAACCTTATCTTGTCGGGTCTGGACCTTACCTTGCCAGGTCTGGACCCTATCTTGCCAGGTCTGAACCTTATCTTGTCGGGTCTGGACCTTATCTTGTCGGGTCTGGACCTTATCTTTGACAGGTCTGGACCTTATCTTGTCATTCTGGACCTGCTTAATGATGCTTACTCGTTCGGTTGTGAAAGATTGGTTTTTGACGTAGTTTGGAGGTCATAATAAAAGCCTCTGTTTTGTAGCACTGCTCACATTTCAATGAAGTGCTTTTCTGGCTGCTGTTGGCAATTACAGTGTGTGAGTGGGAGCTCATTAGTTCAGCCTGCAGTTCTAAGATTTATCAGGTTTTGAGAGATGTAATCGTTACTTTCCTTCATAGAAAACTGTTCATTTTCATGCAGGTTGTGAGGACCAGGTTAATAATATTTCTATTTACATTAGTGTCGTCTAAATTTATGGCACATTTCTCACTAGTACCTTATCATAGGTCGTCTTCGTACTTAGGATTAATGTTAGGCCTGATATTTTCTGGGGCTTGGAAATGGAAATTGTTTTTGTTACGGTAAAGCTATTATTCGCTTCTGATATAAAACGGTACGTTCTTTGTTATCAAGGCTGCATTGTTACTGATACCAATTGAAAAGCATTTCACAGTTATAAACTTACTAAAAATTCGGGGTTTAAATGTTTCGATTCATTTTATCAGGACAAGTGGCTAGCCAGAGCGACCTGAACGAAGTGTGCAAGCAACACGAGAGTCTGAAGGTGAAGTACGCGAGCACAATCTACGACTCGCGTTGCATCATCCTAGGCCTCAACTCTGACGGCAGCGTCCATAACGAGAATGCCAACGACACCGTCGCTGATGCTCACCTGGACTTAAAGTCATCACGAGGGAAAGGCCCATCAGACACAACAGAGGTTTGCCCTGACGGAGGAGTGGTGTTCATGCATGGGGACAGAGACAGCGGCGTCTATGACAACCTCCCTTCGGAAGATAGAGCATCGGCTGATGGGGATGCTCCCCACCGTACTCCTATCAACGGGCACATGCTTGCTGTTGAGAAAAAGAGATGTGACTCCTCGTCTCAGTCGGACAGTGGCCAAAGCTCGGGAGTCAAAACTAACTTGAGCTCTTCTAGCAGTGACTCAGGCAGCGAAAGCGCAGTAGACGGATGTTGTGTCACCGACACAGAGACGTCCAACCACTCGAGTGGTACCCTCACTGGTGGTGCTCAAATCAACATTGACCCTACAAGCGATTCCCTACATGACAACAACAGCAGCAGCAGTGAGTCGTCCCTTAACAGCACCCTAAACATCACTACCACAGATAACCTCATCAACGGCAACACCCTTCACAACACAGACAGCATCAAGGGCTTCAATAACCTCAACAACAGCACCTCCACACCTGGCAGTGGTACTCGTGCCATCTTACAGCCTCCGTCTTATTTCAAGACGCGTGCCATGTTCTACCCCACCGCTGACCACGCCCTTAACATCGAGACCACCTTGCACGAGTTTATCTCTTCGCTGTTCTGGGTGCTCGAGTCTAAGCGCCTTGACAAGAGCCAAGAGAAGCTTGACCGACCACCGCTGCTGTGTGCCCCTTTTGAAAGAAAGGTCAGTTTTTCATTTCCGTCTTCTACACTCTGTTTTATGAGATAAGATTATAATCATTTCATTTGGAGCTAAAATGAACAGTGTATTTTATTTGAATTGGATGGGACGCTATTCACTCTGCACTATCGTACTCAGTAGTTTTATCGCGCGTGATTGCTGAAAAACGTTATTATAATTCATTTGACTAATAAACAAATTCATAGGGCGTGTTTTGATAGTCATAGGTTTACCTGTGAGGATAATCCACGTTTCTCAAATGAGAACGCGCTTGATCCTATTTCCTTTGTAAAAGCCTGCCTACACTGCGCTACTGACTTTGACATTCCATTTCATAAACCCTCATATTTCTTGTAATGAACTCCACTTGTTCTACGTATGAAACTGTATTTTCTGTGATGTTTGCACAGGACATGGTGGGCCTAGACATGAACTCAGGAGCCAGTCGTAAGAGGTGTGTGGGGAGGCTGAAGAAGCAGCTAGGGGACTTGTGTCTGCAGGTGGGGCTGGTGGGAGAGGCAGCGCAGCACTACAGCCAGGCTGCTGACATCCTCAGGGCGTCTAATGATTGGCTCTGGCTAGCTGGTGAGTCTTGTATGCAAGAAAAGCATCAAATGTTCAGATACTATCGCAGGGGCTCCCAACATGGGGTGTATTTGCTTATCTAAAACATTTAATGTTAGTTTATAGTTCCTAAAACCTAAAAGTTCAATTAAAAATTCAGTGGAATTTTATTTTCTACTCACCTATCTATCATAAAAATTCAGGAGTATATGCTCATCGGTAGAAATACTGAAGGCGTACGAGGTCAGAGAAAGGTTGGGAACACCTATACCATCTTATTAGAACGGGTTCTCTAATTTTATCATCCACGAAACCCCTATGGATGTCAGAGGTCTCCACAGCTCCTCAAATTTTCAAGACACAAGCTAAGCACGAATAATACTTGGTGATGTACTAGGCTAGACGCTGTTGTTTTTCCTATCATAACTTAAGCCCAAACTCTCAAAATTGTTTCACCACCCCGTTAAAATATACTCATGCGTCCCTTGGGGAGATTTTTGCACCGTATTCAGGAAACCCCTGCATTGGAAAATGTCCGTCGAAATATCGATGATTTTGAAAATTTGTAGCTTTGAGCTGTTTACTACATAAAACAGTTTGCTTGTTTTGCCTAGCAAATGGTCGGTAAGGGAAAATAGCGAACTATTTTTAGCCATTGTGCTCATATTCTCATCATAGAACTTAGGTGCTGGTTTGTTTAACTTGTGTGCCACGTGCTATGGTAAAAGTGCTCAGTTTCCTATTGGGCTTCTATTGAGATTTATATTAAACATGGCACTTGAATTCTTGACTGTGTATACCGTTGATTAAGGGATTAGCTCCAAGTCCTTCGTGTGTCGCATTTGGCTGGAGTGTGTGCGTGTTGTAGGGCTTGTGGGTGTGGTAACTCGTACCTAGGACCTAGTTTGGATGGACTACCGAGTACCTTATATGGATGAGAAATGGAATTATATCGGGACCTGAAAAATAAAATACGTACGCATTTAAAAACCCTCTTGAACTTTTTCACGCGTGTGTTGTATAGAGAGCTCGTATTTGTAGGTAAATTGTTTTGAGGGCTGATAGTTACTGAATACTAACAAAATTTAAGATGAGCCAGTTTGACAGTTTTATTTGGTAGTGATCGACTTGACTTCTCGGTGGGTCTATGAATAGCAGTTTATTAATTCTGTAATCGCAGTGTACCTATTTTCATTGTAGAAAATTTGCATGTCTGATTTTGAATCTTGCACCATTGTTGCAAAAATGAATAAAAATGTATATTATGGTATTTTATTTGTTGATGGTGCTGAATTACGGATCATTTTCTTAGAATCATAACGATACTATTGACCTAACCTATTAATAAATCAACCCAATCAAGTTTTTCATAGTTGTCTGGACCTCACGACTCTCGTGATATCCTTGAGATCATCCTGGAAAGCCTAGCTATATTTGTTGATCATTGCCACGTGTGCAGGCTGCCTTGAAGGCTCGTGCGCTGCGTCTGCCGTGCAGCTGTACCCTGATTTGGGTCGAGGGGCGTCGTGCCTGCAGCGGAACAGCAGTCTGGGCGTCGGACCAACATCCGTGAAACACCGTCAGACCAACTCTCTTCCCTCCAACTCCCTGCCTACTGGCCTCACGCCCACCGCTGCCAAGCACCTCAGCAAGCACTGCCTCTCTCCTGACAACCTCATCAACAAGTACAGGGAGGCCATCGTGCACTATAGCAAGGTGACCAATTCAGCATCGCTGTAGTTCTTGGAATTAACTTACTTAATGAACCAATCTTCCGTTGGGCGAAAGTTTGCAAGCGCTTAGCAAAATTAAAGTGAATGGGCCTGTCAGATCAGGTGCGCCCGACGGAAGGTTGAATTTAAGTTGAATTTGTCGCTGTGTCTAATTGGATTTTGAACATTTGACGAACTTAAGTGGGAAGATGCAGATTGCATTAGAAAACGTTCCCTTGCTCATGTGTGGGGTTGGTTGCAGTACCGTAACGCGGGTGTGGTGGAGACAGAAGCAAGCATCAAGGCCGTGTACGTGCTAATCGAACAGCGCCGCTACCTGCTCGCTGCTGAGTTCCTCTCCAATGTTGTCTTCATCAACCTCCAGCTCTCTGATGAGGAAAAGGTGCTCGTAATAAATGACCTCGTAAGCTGAAACCGTGTAACCTGCTACCTGTTAAACCAGTGAACTCAGCAAGTGTGAAAAATTCCTTCATTGTATTCTTTTTTCTTTTTCGTTCGAATTGATATCTTAACGTTTGGTTTTGTCCTGTCATGTATTTATAATTGTTTTACTATGCGAGACTTTCATGGATTTGAGGCAGACGGTGTTCTTCCAAAAGCAACATAAATTTCCAAAAGGACATTCCGCGTCGTGTCTTCAGATATGCAGCTTCCGAACTCTGGTAGTTCCAGGCAAATAATTTTTCTTAAATAACATCTATTGTGTCCAGATAAGCCGCTTCCGAGCGCTGGCGGAACTATACCAGGAGCTGGGCATGATGCGCAAAGCAGGCTTCTTCCGTCGAGTGGCTGCCATGAGGTGCGCCGTGGCTCAGTCTCAACGAACTCACGACTGGCCTCAGTGTTACAAGCTCTTGCTCAACACACTCCCTGGGTACAGGCTCTCACTTGACCCGCTACACTGCATCCAGAGTGAGTCTTGTCGACGTTGTAACTCCTCTCTTTGTTTGACGTACAGCCGGTCGAGGTTTGAGCCTTGTTTTCAACATCCTTCACTACAGTTGCATTACTAAGCATATTTAGGAATGTAACTTCATCTGTTTTAGGTTATCTAACCTAGTTTTTTTTAACAGTAAGCTCATTTTATTGAGACTATAAAGTTATTGTAAGATGAGAATACATGTGGCCCAGTCCCCGCCCAAAGAAAAATCTGAAATTTCTAGCCATACTAAAAAACCATCGTTGTTAGAACGTTAATGTTTCTAGTGTATACCCTGAAAGCTTTGTCCTATGTAGTACACGCTAGCTCACACTATAAAAGTAAGCCTTCGACCGGAACCAATTTCTCTTCAGAGCGGAACCATGAGGCTTCATAAGGCGCTGCAGCTGCGTAAGGCTTATTAGTTAGGCATCAGAGAGCAGTTGTAGTATGTCATCATGCATTTTTCTGGGCTTGAGTAAAATACGCTGTATTTTTGGACTTAATGTGCAGTTTTCACTAATTTTTTTCGTTATTTAACCCAGTTTTGGGATAATTAAAATTTGTTCAATTTTCTTTCATTCAAACTGGACAATGCTTCAACCTAATCCAGTTCAGAACGGAAAAAGTACTCTACTTTCTACTGTGAACTGCACTCTCGAATAACTCTTTCGTTAATGTTGGTACTCAAGCAGTGACTGAGTGCTCTTCATCTTGTCCAGCTGATGATGCCTTCTTTCGACTGACATTGAATGTGTTTTTGAACCCAAGCAGTTCAGACTTGCTATTTTGTCCAGCTGTTGTTTTTCTTTAACACGTTGGCTCCGATTGCCTGATTGGTGTAAAACTTCACTTTATACGCATAGTCACTAGAAGGATCTGAAAAAATTACAGAACCTAACCTAAGTGATACACATACGTACCACTTCGGAGTCAACGTGTTAACCGAGACTACGCGTGTCTGTGCAGTGGGGGGGTGGGGTGCGCTGCAGGTGCAGCTCATACAGGAGGTAGTGGGCACGAGCCGCCGGATGGGGTCCCTGGATGCGTGCTGTCGACACCAGGCTTTCCTGCTGGCAGCCCTCCTGCACCACCTCACTTCTGCTCAGCGCCAGGAGGCTGCCCTCATGCTGCACACCCTCACACAACAAGCATCCTCTTCTGCGACCGGCAGTGGAGGTGTAGTGGGGGCTGTGGTGGCGGCAGCGGGTCAACAGTCCACAGCTCCTGTTGCTCCTCACAACCTCCTACCTCCTGTCAACCTCCTCAGCATCCCCTTCTGTCGGTCAGCGCCAAGGCTTTTTAATAACTCGTTTTGCCGTTGATTTTGATGGCTTCTTGATTCAATCATCATTGTATCTTTTCTGTTGACCGCGTCAAAGTTTCAGCAGAGATAAAATTAACGACATTTAAGGGGTTCTTTAGCCGCATATATGGAAAAAGTTAACTTTCATGGGAAAACGCTACTGCTTTAAGAGGATAGATTTCTACTGTTAAATCTGGAATCGGTAGACAGAAATTATTGATTTATGACCTAAATTCTACTTTTGACCTCACTCATCTTATTAGAAATCTCCAGAACTGCTCCGACCTCTGTCTTTAGATGCTGCGAAAGTTTCCATTTCATGAGTGATGTAAGTTAAATCTTTATCATAATTATTATTAATGCAAAAATATCCTCATCATTGCTTGTGACTGTATGCCAGTCAGAAAAATATAAGAATGGGTTACTTCAGATTTTAACTAAACGCTGCAGTGTCTGTTGGTTGTGAGAGTTTTTGTTCTCTTGTGCTCTCGATTGTGTACATCAGACTGTTGTATGTGTTCATTGTTCTATTTTTTTTAACGTTAGCGTCCCTGTTAATGTGCAGTTCTTCAGCAACTTCTATATTGTATTGTAGCGTTTTATATTGCAACTATTGGCTGTATTGTGCACTGACACAGGTCACGTATTGCTTAGACTAGTGTTCTATATTGCAATGTTGATTGTACTGTGCACTGACACCGATCATTCCTCTGGCAGGTCAGTGAAGGTGCAAGCCCCAAAGACAGGTCACCAGCTGAAGAAGCGCCTCAAAGCAATCAGTGACGAGCCTACGGGGCCCTTCATCTTCTCTCCTTTCTCTTCCCTCACCCATACTGCCGCCAAGCCTTCCAACACTTTTGGTTAGTGTTCCCTGTCTCAATTGGAGTAAGACTACCAACTGTAGTCACTGTCCATGAAAATATGAACTCTTTATCTGAATTCCTTCAAAACTCCTGAGTTCTATTATTATTTCAAACACCAGACATGAGATTTTGCGTCTTTGTTTACATTATTGTTCGTATGAATTAGCAAACCGCTAGTTTTAAGCGCCTGACATTTTTCACGTATTTAATGTTGGGTTTTACTTGGTGTTAGCTAAACAGTTTTTTGTTTAAGTAACGTAAAATTTTCTTTCATTATGCGTAATTTGTAAGTCCCTCTACCAATTCTACTTGTGTCAGCTTCAATTGTGCCAGCCTCAGTTGTGCCAGCCTCAGTTGTGCCAGCCTCAGTTGTGCCAGCCTCAGTTGTGCC